>JACJUY010006934.1:30255-47400 GCA_014220935.1 Platorchestia sp. MABIK
CATACAGGCGAAAGTAATCATCATTCAGATAAATTATCATTGGACTAATTGTTTAGTAAATAAATTATGAAAGCTCGCGGTCTATCATCAATCTTTCAAGCTACTAAGGTGAGCTAAAATCAGAGCCGTGCTGCGGGAAGGTGAGGTCTTTGGTGTACAAAGAAAAGCTTTTCTTAAGTCCTGCCTTGTGTTTATTCAGTTTTACATCGTAGCAAACGTAAACCTTCGTTCCTATTGTGACAGCGGCACCGCAGTGCTGGAGGGCTGACTAGAATACTCTCAGAATGTGAGCTCGGACTAAATCCGATTGGACGGAACCTCACACGATGAGTCGAGAAGTATCGTGCTTCTGAAAATGTAGAAAAAAATACCTTCGGAAAAAACCAAATACAATTCGGGCAAGTCTACACTTATTTGCAAAAATAATACGTGACAAAAAGATGTATAATTTGAAGCTGATAATCGCATCGTAAGAAACGACGACGAGGTCATGCAATTTTAGGAGTATGAAATACGGAAGCATTTCGAGGCTATGAGTCGCATTCACAAATAATGCGCTCTTCAACTGAAGCGTTGCGCTATTGATAGAAAACTCAACAACACAGCGGTTTTGCGACGTTTTAAGCATAAAATTAAAAAACCATTGACAAAGAATACCAAAAGATACCAAAGCAAGAAGAAACAAAAAAATCCAAAATGACAAGGTATTGCAACCAAGAGAAAATAAAAACTTATTAATACCAACCAACAGTTTGAGAGGCAGTTTGCAACTCCCAAGTTTAAAATGAAATGCTTATTTTTAGATGCTTATAGCACTATTGAAATTACAGGGTGACATAATTGCAACTCCTAACATAAGGAACTGCAAGCCTTGACCGGGTGTAAAATCTTGAATGCGTGGTACCGCACTGTCATGAAGAGAATTTATTGTCTTTGTGAAATTGGCGTTTTCACTCACAGAAATACAGGAGTACGTAGAAATGAAACAATACTGGGTTTACCAATCTTGCTGTTCACCAAAGCCGTGACAAAGCTAGACCAGCGAATAAATCTTGCCATTGCTGTCTTTTTTAATTCAGGCTTTTCTAAACCTATTCCAACCATAATAACTATGATCCTATGACTCATGCCAAAATATGATTCGTGGTATCACATGGTTAAATTATAAGTTGTTAAAGCCGCCCAAACCAGAACAAAGGTGTTCCCAAGACTGTAAAGCACCTTTTAAAAGGTAATTTAGAAAACGGTTATGTTCTCACACCTAGCCCACAGCAACAGGAATTTTAACGGAGGGGATGAAATAAGGCAAACGTTGAAGAAAAAACAAAAGGTGCTGGAAATATAGCAGTGAACCAAAAGAATATGGTGGGTAGAAAAATGAAGTTTCTATTTCAATAATAAAAAGGGCGGTAATCAATTAATCATGTTAGAACTCCACATCTTTACCCCTGGGTGTGTTAATTCTCTCAAGTCTCGTTGTATTCTCTTGAGGAGTGCAATCATGTGACACTCTAGAAAATAACTATAAAACAACGACCATAAAACAAGTAAAATCTTATAGACTAGTAACGAAATCTAAAATCCAGAGATGTGTGCGTTTTTCCCCCTAGCTCTTTTGAAAGCATTCTGTTTGACAGTCTTCCCTTCATTTCTGGTCCAGAGAAATGCTCCGCACGGAGAGGCTTACAGTCAACCACATAAGCGCATTCATAAAGCTTAAATTGCAGTATAAAAACAACAGTCTCAATAAAGGCAACCTGTGTTGTGAGCATAAAAGCTGCTCATTTCAAAACAAAAGCTCACAAAGAAAAATTCGCTCTTTGAGCTCCTTTGGCAGTTCTAAAGGGTGCAAAATTGAGCAACATCAAAGTCAGTTTTGCTTGCAGAGTATGAGAAACACGTCCTTCAACTTCCTTGTTGACCTAGCACCCGTTTTTATTTTGGTTTTTCAAGACACGCAACCATAAAATTTATTAGTCAACTGAATTCAGTGACTTACAAAGATCAGGTCGAATGACAAAAGCGTCCTGGCTCAAAATTAGACTAGATTAAACAAGTTTTTTTACGTCATCCTAACCGCAACAAAGGCGATCTAAAGAGAGGTTGAAGGGAGACATCATTCAGTATCCAGTGAAAGGGAATTAAAAATTTATGGACGAGGAAGATAGATATAAGTGGTGAAAAACTTGACAAAACAGTGAATCGAAAAAAAATTGTCCATAACAAAACAAAAACTTATTCTATTTGAATAAAAAGGATCCGTTCCTAATATTTACCTTAGGACCTAAAATTTTTCCTCTGTGAGCGCATGGTAGAAAATGAATTAAGCCAACTGTTGCATAATTTATTACTCACATGAAACAAGTTACATTGCGGAGAGGCGTGAACGAGAACAATTCTACACGCCATCGACGAGTAAAAACGCAGTTTTTATGAGCTCTGTGGCAATGGTATTCACCGATTGTATGAAGTTACAATTATTTCGAAACCAATGACAGCCTGTAAAGTATTGAATAATAAAACGATAGCGCGTTACCTACAAGTGAAACAAGTGTCTACCTTCTGTCAAAAGAATTTTGAGCAACATTCTTGGGAGNACTCACTGTCGGATAAACTTTTAATGAGAACCCTAAGGAAAGTAAAAGTAAATACAAGTTTCCTGACACCGGGGAGAAATAAAACTATTCAAAGTTTGGCTGAGAAGCTGATGAAGTGAGAGCTTGAAGATGGTAAATGGAACACTGGTAACCAAAAACCTTACCGGAGCTCCATTCTCCTGAAGTAAACAGTCAAAAATGTAGGATTTAAGACAATTGAACATAGTCGTAAGAAGACGCAATGCAATGCTCCTAATTCAGCATCAACAAAAATCCAATAAAATATCTAATATCCTAGGAAAAAATTAATAATTTATCACGAAACACACTGACTTATTAGATAGTTTGAGCATCCCAAACCACACAGAATGGGTTTCCTGGTGAAAATGACCAAGGTCCATTTTGTGTATGAAAGGGAGCAGGGAATCTATGAGCTGGTGTGATCTCATCTGAAAGAGCATGAGAAGTGTAAAGATTCCAGTTGTTACTCTAGTTACCGGGAAAATACAGAAAGTGCATTTTTTGTTCTATGAGGGGCGATTGTTTCAGGGTTGCAAGATTGTGGAAATATCGTGATGAGCTGCAAGGAATTTCATTAAAAAGCCATTTCTGGAGCTCTTCATTCATCTTCAGAGCTTTGCTTCAAAAACGGATCGAGTGAATTATGTCAATGCTGCACAAAACGCTCGATCTTCAACCAATTTCGACGCATTTATTAATTTTTTGATACACGGATCAAGTTTCAAGAAGGTAAGTGACGACTGGATTTGGAATTGGAACATTTCTTCAAAAGTCTACGGATATTACTTCGAATATTTAATTTACTCCTCCTGACTCGCCTACGAATTTACGCAGTTTTCAAAATTCCAGTTATCAGTTACGAAATTGAAAAGTATCAATTTCATGCAATCTACGCAATATCATTAGTATTATTAATATTATGGTTATTAAATGAAGGTAATTTTCCAGAAAAAATTGTGTATTACAGCTCATTCTCCATATTTCATACTGAGATAACTAAGATTATTGAGAATATTGGAACACCCGATCAACTTGAGACATCTACAGTATAAAATATGCATAAATAGTATAAAATTGAACAGTAAATTTATATTCTATTTATTTTACTATCAATAAAAATAGAAGAAGATAGATTTGTTTTTTTAGCTCAAAAAAATGTGGTGCAGTAATTTTAGCTAAATCATACCTCATCCCTATAAACAGATAAAATAATTTCATGATATCCTAAATGAATCCTCAGAAAGCCTGACACTTGTTTTCCTTTGACAGACACACGAGAGGACATTGTATAATATTATCTACATCTATTTCACGTACTCCAGTATTTATATCCGGAGGTCTTAGTGCAGCATTCACATCCATCACACATGGTTTTCTTTTCATGTATATTACACATGTGCAGTTAAGCCTTTTTTGCATTACAATTTCATTGCCGCTGGTTTGTGTAATGAGAAAGTTACGCTTCTAATTTACCTGCTCAATGCAATTGAGAAACGACGGAACGCGGGATAAATGAAAATGAAGCCAGGAAAAGTTTCACGCGAAGTTTGAGAATTTGCAAGCGGTGAGGCGTCTGACGCTCATTTGCATACACCGTGTCATTGTACTTCCATTCCAAAATAGAAAGAAGGCATGAAGTCAAAGAATTATCAGCCAACTTTACGACCCATCTTTGTCTCTCATGAATAGATTAGCTATTTTTGCTGACTATGCCCCGTTCCAAGAATTACGGTCTTTTATACCTTAACCGTTGGGTGAGAGCAAAAGAATGCTTTGAACATTTGTTACCGTCGTAATCACGGCCTAAAATATTCCTGCAAGCGTACACATGTTTATACGTTAGAATGCAGAGAAGTTTTCATTACGGAATGTTCATTGTAGTGTAAAATTCAAATTTTGGAGAAGCAAAGCTAAACATTACAAAAAAATGCTTGCTAGTGCCGTAAACTTTCCAAAGAAGAGATAAAATCTGCAAAGTCTATTAGTGAACGAATTCGGGTGAACTCCACCGATAGGTGAAACTAAGTCAAGTGAAAAACTGAGACCACAAAAAAGAGGTTTGTCAATTGAATTATAATTCGGGAGGATATGATATTAACATGACACAGTGTTATCATAATAACATAGCAATAACGTGATAACATGATATTAACTTAAGATGATATTAGTATATTAAAATCTTTACATATTAGCACATCATGAAAATAACGTAATTTGATATTAACATAAGATAATATTAAAACGATAACATTATTTTAAGATGATAACATATTAACATAACATGATATTAACACGATAAGCTAATGTCAACATAACATGAAACTAATATGATACGATGATAGTAAAATGACAATATGATATTAACACGATAACATAACATTAACATGATAAAATGAAAATAACATACATAAAATTAACATGCGAAACGATATTTACATAACATTAAATCAGGAAAGGTAACATATTGAGTGGAAGGTTCCTGCTTTCTGGAAGCGAGTTTCAGTGGCAGCAGGAGCTCTTAAATACGTCAATAGATTCAAGAATGAAATGTAAAGGAAAAGTTTCACAAATTCTTCAGCAGTAGGTCTGTTGTTAGCCTCTCTACGGGAGAGAAAAAAAGGCTCAGAATATGGAACGAGGCTCACTTTAGTGCAGGAAAACTCACAACATCTTCGTAAAGAAATTATTTTAATTTAAGTCCCTCACACTCCGGCTAAAGCTCGAAATGTTGTACAAAATTTTAAAAAGCTGAAAAATTTATGCATGATCTTGAGAAGCTGGAAATGTTGTGAATGATCTTGAGAAGCTAGAAATGTTGTGAATGATCTAGAGAAGTTGAAGATATTCTACATGATCTTGAGAGGCTGGAAATGATGACCAGAATTTTGAAAAGATAGGAATAAGATAATGGTATTCAAAAAAAAGTTCAACCTGAAAAATCCACTGAAACAGTTTTTCAAAAACGATGCGAGATGATCCATGTTATTATTACTGACATATGTGTGTAATTAACTTGACAAACTCCAGAGTCATGTTTCGCACATTACAAATACACAAATCAGGGAAACCACATTTATCATGGTAGAAAAAGCTGAGCTGAAAAATCCTCTTCCATTGCACTAAAAAAATTCTACCTGTTCTTCAAATGTCTAGAAAATACCTAATTAGGAAAATAATCCCCTCGTTATCAAAACAATAACAAGTAGAAAAGTGGATGTCAAATGTTGGAATTTGTATAATAATAATAACATAAAATGACTTTCTAGGCAAGATGCAGATCCTCTGGCTGAAACATTAAAAGTGTCAAGTCGTACCATAAGTTTTGTTCGTTTTTTTACTAGTACAATAAGGAGAGTTAAAACTTTTCAAGTAACATTCATTTATTCAACAATGTATTCTCCATCGTTAGTAAGTACTTATGACCACCTAATAACCAATTTTTTGACGCATCATTCATATAAATCTTTGGTTTTAGAATAAAAACCTGCCATTCATTTTCAATATTTTTTTGCCTTTCAAAATTTTTCCCCTCAAATAATACTCTCGACCATTAAAGAGATGGAAGTCTGAAGGAGCAATTTCTGGAGAATATGGCAGAAGCATCAATGTTTCCCATTTCAGCGTTTCAATTGTGTTCAAAGTTATTCGTGCTGTATGCGGACGCACACTGTCCTGCTGAAGGATTACGCCCTTTCGATTGATCAAAGCTGGGTGCTTCTTTTTTAAAGAGATACTTAGTCTTTGCAACTGTTGACAGTACAGTTCTGCAGTGATTGTTTAGTTGTTTTCAAGAAGCTCGTAGTGAATAATTCCTTTCATATCCCACCAAGCACACAACAAAATATTTTCCGGATGGAGTCCTGGTTTTGGATGTGATTGCGGTTGTCACGGTGATCTAGCCATTGATTTGACGTTTAACATCGTTGTACATAATCCACTTTTATCTCCGGTAACAACTTCATCCTGAAAAGGTTCTTGCAATTGCGGGAATGCAAAGATGCACAGACATTCACGAGCTGCTGATGATTAACAGCGGAGAGGTCATTAGGAATCTAGTTCACAAGTTTGGGTTTCTTTCCCAGCTTCTTTAGGTGACGTTAAAGTGTCATTGCACTCACATGAAGTTTAAAGCTCAATTGCCTTATAGATACTGTAGGATTAGCTTCAAGGGTTGCCTCCAATAAAGCTGTCTCAAACTCAACTCGATGATCTTCTCGAGATCTATCTTCAAAGTTGTAATCACCATTTCGAAACTTTTCGAACCATCTTCTGCATGTCCGTTCAGCAAGTGCTTCTGGATCCCACACTTCTTGAATATTTTTGGCAGCTGTTGACGCATTGCATCCTTTGTGAAACTGAAACAGTACTATGTGTTCTGTCGAAAGCTCCATGTTAATTGAAGGGTTGAAGATAAAATGGCAAAATATTTAAATGATTTTCACTGTAATTTCACTTCTGAATATTTCACGTGTGAAAGACCGCAATCGAGTGATTGTTTCACAGAATACATTACAATTTGATACCTTCCTCTGTAATACAAGTTCAAACTTGTTACAACATGAAGACGAACAGGACTTAAAATACAACCTGATGGTAAAAAAAATCATTTCTTTTTAAATATCCATAAAATAACCATGAAAATGATCCCTTTGTAATCAAAAGCAAAATTATTTAAAATATGTATCTCAAATGTATGGCGTTGTATAACAGACACACAAGGTAATTTAAAAATCAAGGCGCGGAATCTTTTTCTGAAATTGAGATCAACACCGCTGCAGTTCACGGCAGCGGTGAAGGCACTGGAAGTGTCGAGATGAGCGAGCAGAAGGGCTTCATCAGCGTCACAGATGGGCCCGGATTTCAATGGCTTGACGTCACGAACAGCTCTGAGGTTATTGCGATAGCAAGTGTACGATTGCATTAAGGTAATTGCAGGCCACTGGTCATTATGTTGAGCGGACCATGTCACGGGTGACTGGACGCTTTTTTGCGTTCGGGAGTGTACAATTACATTAACGTCATTTGCAAGCCCCTGGTAATGCATGTTGAGCAGCTCAGGTCACGAGACACTGCAAGCTTTTTGTAAAAATGAGGGATTTGTTTTTGAAAAAAATAGCACTCAGGACTAGTCGGTGACAGATTAAATTATAACAAGCAGTAACGCAAGAATATAATCCTATGTTTTTGCACGACAAAGCAGCAGCAATGAGTCTTTCAAGAAACATTTTTCAGTTTTTAGAAAATCCTGAGCTGGTTTCTAAAAGAGCAGGCCGCAATGTAGACGCAGCTATTCAGACAGCTTGCTCGCGCTCTTTTCAGCGCCTGTTTACGCGTTGTACCACATTAAGCTGCCGCTTAAAGTCGTACTCAAGACAGCTACCGACCGGCAACCGGATTTCCAAATAACAAACATACTTTGCCGGATCTTTGCAGCAGTCAGTGCAAGCTCTTTCAAGTCGGCTTGGCTACGCTACACACAGCTTGGGCGTTTTTTAAGTAATGTTTGAGCGTCAAGAGCACTCAGTAATTGACGACCTAGGCTGACACACGTCGCAGGGTAACAAGATACCGAAAGCTCTTTATACCCAAATTTTATTTGAAAAACCAAAGCTTGATTTGGCACCCAGCGAAAATAAGTCACTCGAAAAACTTACGTTTACACCACTACAACACATGATTTGTATGATAATCCCTCTTGAAACAGCTGTCGACCAGCAGCAGGGTAGGCGGCACTTAGGAGTGAGGCTCTCATGCTACGCCCGCACGGGATCTTCAAACAGCAACCGTCCACTGCACGGTCTCTTCAGATGCGGGACACGTCCGCACAAAATGGTGAGGATAAATTATCTTAGATCTCGTCTCAAAAGTTAAGAGAAAGCCCAATGCCCACCTAGGTCCACTAAACTGGAAGAGTTATTCGTCTACTCGGCGTCGTGTGACGAGGCGTGCTTCGGGTGCGTGGTAGTTTCAGCGTCTTATTTTCCTGATATTCTTCAAGAATATGAAGAGCATCTGCAGTGGTAATAAAAAAGAGAGGCATTTCATGACGCGACCTGTGTAGGGTTTGAGATAAAAAACTGGGATATTTTGTGTAAATGAGATGCAACGGCAAATGGCGTTTACAATAATGGTGACAAGACAAAAAAGACGTGGCATGGCAACACCCAGGCATTCCCTATACCTCTTTCATACCGACAAAATTCAAGTGTGTATAGCCGTTTAGTATTGAGAGTGTGGGAAAAAAACGATCGTCCCCCAAATATGGTCGTGCTTGCATGCTACGACACAATTTCAATCATTTATCGGATTTTCAACTGTTGGGCTGCGATTGGAAATCAGGCAAACAAGTGGTGTTAAAATTTCAAATTTCCGTACAGGGTAAGCATTCTTTTGCCCATCGCTCGACCTGGAGCGTCGGATTGATAAGCGAACCTAATAGACTTTATTTACAGTACTTAGAGGTAAGTTGTGGAGTAGGCTTACAGCTCCAAATTACAGAATCGGCATCCGGATATTTAAGCGAAAGTTTTCTATAGCAAATGTATTGTAGGAAACCCAAAATTTCTAAACATTTTAGCTAAACACCAACGACAAAAAATATTATAACATCCCAGTAAACGTAAACATAACCCCCCATGCAGCGCGCCCTACTCTATAAACATTGAAGTGTCAGAAATAATTACTGAATGTCGAGACCAATTTAGTTCTCTGGAGCTCACAACGAGCAGCACGCATCTAAAGTAAACAGACCCGCAAAATACTGCTCGAGCGACTACAAACTTTTCGTCGCAGTTTTGTAACAGAATGCGCGAGCTTTCGGCATGAGCTCAGAACGAAATGATTCCTGAGGCGAGTTTTACCACTGGACCAACAGTCCGGGACAAAAGAACTCGGAGGAATGAGGATATTATGGTGCATAAACGGCGGAATCCGGCGTGCAAGATAGACAGGCCTAGAGTTGCTGCCTTTTTTCGTTACAGTGCGCAGAAATACAAACTGAGATAAATTAAGAAATAATCTTTTTCCGTAATTAGCTCAGCAAGAATACCTGTTCTCAGGTTGCACTCAAGAGACCATTCATGTCTGTTTTCCATTTGCTTTGTCTCCGAAATATATTTCTGTGCCTGGAAGGCCTCAGCAACATTATAGTTTTACGTGAAGTCAGTACCAAACTCATCGATTGTGAAGAATGTGCAACGTTTTCCCAAGCGAAATTTTCAATTTCATCTTAGCAAATGTGTTTTTATTCCACTACTTCTACTTATATTGAATATTTTTAGAGAATTATTGGATATTTTATACTATGAACCTAATTGAACCTCGGTTCCCGAAGATTATTGCTTAACACGTTCACTACGTTAGTGAGGTTGCTACTGTTGGTTAGGTTTGGTTATGTTACGTTAGGTTAGGCTGCAAGTAGCAGAATTGAAAAGCAGATTTCAGCCCGCTCAAGCACTTCTATTCTTTCAAAGAAATGTGAAAATGTTATTGCCTAATGAAATGTAACTTCTCAGGCTTACATATATTTTAAAAAGGTAGTGAAAAAACTTAAATAAGGGACGTAAATGAGTAATTTACCCAGTGGTACAAATATGTACCACTCCGTATTCAACGTGTTAAAACTTATTTCACAGGCGAGAAAATGCAGTTCCCATTGAAAATATATAACTCTTGCCATTAGACTTGTAAATTTTTATTTGAAAGTCAAACTAAGATCCAGCAGGAGCAATTCACGAATAAATGAACGGACAATGAAACTTTTATTCGTTTGATATCTGAGAAATTTTCGTCTCTCTCTTCAGTCCAGGGTGCCACAAGCAGTATCGGGATAGCTTTTCTTTGCCCAAATTTTATTTCTCTTGAAGTTTCTTATTTGGAACTGTTTGAGGGATACACATGCTGACAGACTCCCGCACGTTCGACTAAAAAGTTAGAAAAGATGACTTCCAGATCGATCGTTTGTACCCACACCTATAATTCAAGCTGTGTTATGTAACATGTCATTTGCAGTGGGTTGTACTGAAATTTAAGGTTGAACTCTAATTAAGTATTACTTCAACTTTGAACTTTCTAATAACAAACAATAATTTTTATGAAAATGAAATTTTCAGTCTTCGGACAGAAACAAATAAAAACGCAGTTTGTGACCACCGATTTGTCACGCGCGTACGGGAAAATTCTTCGGTGACCCGGTCACCAAACAAACAGCGTGATGCCCAGTCGCTATCAAGTAAAATTGTCCAGATCAGAGTATTTGTTGGGTCACATGTTGCGAAAAGTTTGTGTGAACAAAGTGATTTATAATATGAATAATTAGAGAGTATCGTAAATATCATGGTTGCATGAGGCTTCTCTCGTTACTTCAGTAAATTCATCATGTTCTTCGTTGGAGCAACATGTGAAATAGAGTCGTGCTTTTTCCATACAGCACAGTGATGGATGCTGACGTCATCATAAAAGATTCAGCCTCAACCAAAGTTCTGAAAATTGCTCTGCGATGTTCATCCTTGAACATCAATGCAAAAACTGGAAGCTACAAGCGAGAAAAACTTCAGGTCCATCAAAAGCGCTCGCTACGTTGAAGTTAACAAGCGGAACTTCGGTCTCCTAAAACTTCAGACAGCTCTCAGCGAAGTCGCGAGAACTACTCGACACGTCTAGTTTTATATAAAACAAAAACTGCATCGCAAGCTTTTTCTGCTTTTCCGCTAACACTTTGGGCAAGGACAGGTAGGATAATTTTCAGATTTTGAATCCCCGGCGACGTTCGTTGTAAAGATAGTGAAAGGGTCGTGAAGTCGTCAAAGTGTAACGGAAAATTTAGAAACGTAATAACTGATGAAACTTGCAGAATCGCTCAGAAAAATGAAGCGAAACCCTACAATATTCGGAGCTTCGAATTACAGAGATCAACAACCCCTTTGATAGGTCAAAATATTCTGCTCTCACTCATTTTTTAACCCCACGTGACTTCTTTTGCCCAGGAAAGTTTCATTTTTACGTACTCTGTACCCACCCTCGTCATCGTGCGCACGCCATGATAACACGCGACTTCCCTCGCTCAAGGGAGCTTCATTTTTGAAAGAATAACGCCACTGTCGATTTGCTTGGATCTAATAAAAACTTCTCTCGACGAGAGTGAAATTTTGTAGACCTCAAAGCGTAGACCATGAGTATGACAGTCAAACGTCGGGATTTCAAACATCTGTAGCGTATTTTTTCCTTGTGTGATCTTCAAGATCCGTTCAAAAGTGAAACACCACCGCGAACAAATTTGAGTCATACTACATTCGCCGTCACTACACGGGTGTCTCAAAACTTTTCTGAACATGTACTCATAAAGTAGATATTAGTCAGATATTTAAGGACAAGGCGTGTATTTCTAGTATAAAATCAACAGTAACCAGAATTGTATTTATGTTAGAATTAAGGTCTCATATACCATATTGAAAATTTCTGAGAAAAGTAGGAAAATTATGCTTGCTTAGTTTTGTCTGAGACTTGAACAGAAACCCGCCTGAGGAAAAATAGTGAAAAATGCGGATGTGGTCAGGAAAATAGTGAAGATTGCGGATGTGGGCATGAAAATAGTGAAGAGAGCGGATGTGGTCAAGAAAATAGTGAAGAGTGCGGATGTGGTCAGGAAAATAGTGAAGAGTGCGGATGTGGTCAGGAAAATAGTGAAGACTGCAAGTGTGGTCAAAAAAATAGTGAAGAATACGGATGTGGTCAGGAAAATAGTGAAAACTGAGGATGTGGTCAGGAAATTAAGAGGCCGACATCTAACTAGGAGAGCTGCCACGCAGATTAGTTTAGATTAGATTGTTAGTTTAAGCCTCCCTAATCGCAACAAAGACTTTCCAAAGAGAAGAAGGAGGAAGGCACCATTAAGTATTGAGTTAAGGGTGTGATGAATTTATAAACAAGGTGCTTAGAAATAGCAAGTTTAGAAGAAAATTAATGAAATATAATAAAAGTTGAAGAAGAAAGTAGTGGGTGCTGAAAAACCGGACAGAAGTGAACCGAAAAAAGATGATCTTTACCAAAACACAAACAAATATTTTTACGAAAATAAGACCTACCAAGGTCTCAGCTCGAGACCTGACATATTCCCCTTGGGAGTGGCTGCCACGCAGATATGCAGGTAACCTGGAGTTAGATCTTCACACAATGAACGTCGTTGTAGTCGTACAGTTAGCAGTGAAAGTTCTTCTTACGACTTAGCTTAGCAACGTGCCGTTTTTCTCGATTAAATTAAAAAATATTGTTTGAAAAATAAACAAGCTTGAGAACTTTTGCCAAAAAAACATATACATCGTGCAGCCAACTCTACATCTGAACTTTCGTGGTGAGCTGTACTGTCACATTGACGTAAATTATTCGAAAATCTTGCCTCTAAGTTGTCACTCTGGTCTCCTGACAGTGTTACTCGATTTTTTGAGCAAAATTTCTTCACGTGTATCACTATAAATTCGAGAAAAAATCAAGTAAGAGAAATTTAATAGAAAAAAAATGTACACTCCTTCGCTAAGATCAAAGTCACCAGCGACATGACTGCTGTATTTCAAATTCTTTTGACTAGGCCATAGAGTGTCTCATTGCATTCTCGTAGGACGAGCAATTCTCGGACATACTTATAGCCTTCATGCTCAGGGCACGGGAACTTGATTCCAGTTTAACTTTTTAGCCTGCATGCACATTTTTCGTCGCATAAGCGATTAAGCAATTACATCGCTTAGGCGGCAAAAAATGTGCATGCAGGCGGCGAATGAGTTAGACTGGGATGAGGCTATTAATTTCTTCCTTATGTGAAATTATCTGAATTGGCCTAAAATCATATACCAGATATTATTTTGAATTTTTTGAAATTATCTGAAATTACTGGGTATCTTATTTTTCTGAGTAGTTCTAAGAATTAGATTATAAATTAGTTTAAGCATCCCTAGCCACAAAAAAGGAGAGAAAGAATGAAAGCATCATTCAGTATGTGGTTCAGGGATGCAGAATGTTTTCACACAAGATCCCCTGTTCATATTAACAGACAATTAAGAAAAAAGTTAATGGAACCAGGTAAAAGTTAAAGAAGAAAGCAGTAGGTCCTAAAAAACGGGAGAGAAGTGGACCGAAAGATGATGGTCCTTTACTAAACTAAAAACCTCAATTTAACAAAGGGAGGCCTGCCTAACACCTCGGGACCTTATACATTTTTGCACTGGGAGCGACAATTCCCATAGCTACATTAGTTGTCTCCCCCTGAGTGGTTGAGTAATTTTAAAAAAACGTCTTCCCATAAATGCAGCATTTTCAAACACGAGGTGACGCTTTGGTCTCTTTGTATGAAAAACACAGAGTTTGAGGGTAGGAGTTGAACAGCATTTTTCGAAATAGCTTTAAAAGCGTGCCTTGAAAGTCGCTTAAAAGCGCCATTCCCGCTTACTGAGTCATAATATAAATAAAGCCGGCAAAAAAGGTCCGGCAGGAACCATTAAGAGAATTGTTCACGACGGCTCCAAGGTGAAAGAAACATTATGAAACGCCCGAGCCTCAACTGCAGGCGAGGTGAAGGGAGAGAGCTCTCGCGTCATGCTCGTGCGCAGCTCAGCCTGAATACGAAAATTCGCTGGTCAACGTGTGTTCTAGACATCACTCGGGGCTTGCTTATTGTATTTCTTAGAGGTAGAGGGTGAAAACAACTCAGTAATCGTGAAAGAAAAGCATTGAAATGCACCTGCCATGAGAAGTATCATAAAAAACCTAAACCCAAGGAGCCCTCGAAAAATAAGGAAACAGTCCGCTGTCTCTCACGAAAAGCGAAAATAATGTATCACATGTAAAAAAAATGTGTCAACAATTCACCTGCTTTTGGGAAAAGTTTGAAAATTATGAATCACTCATAAATGCATCACTCATGTAAGGAATTTTTTCACAATGCATCACTCATGAAAGAAAAAAATTAAACAATGTTCGTAGAATAGGGATGGAAATATGATAAAAGCACCTCGAAAATAATGAGCTAAAACTACAGATGGCACGAAACAGATACTTTCAATTTGAAAAATACTTTGCAATACGGCATGAAAAAGTTTCGGAAATAATTCTACCGTACTCTAGGACGTCGATACAAATGATTTTAATCACGACATCAAGAACAGTCAGCTTCTACTTATTGTCTCATAATTCAAAAATAAATCTTACGGAAATTAGGAGTAAAATACTAATACAATTCACGTGCACATTTGTGTAATCCGTTCGACTTCAACACAAAATGAGCGAATAATGAGGCATAAAAACTCGCACTACTGAACACCAAAACCTTGTAGATAAACTACATTACGGAAATGAGTTAATGTAATGAAAGTTCCTTAGAATGAATCTGTTGTATTTCACAAAGTAAACTATATTTATGGCATGCCATCAAAGTTCTCTGTAATGAATCTATAACACTCATTTTTTCATGGTTAGCCTTTCTAAACTTGACATTTAAAGAACATTCGAGGTTCTGCAGTCTGAAGTTTACGTAAGTTCATAACTTATGATGTTTTCCCATTGAAAGGCACAGTTCTCGTAAAAAAATCAACCCACGGTTTTTTCTTTTTTTATTTATTTTACAATTCTTATTGGTTCTCTGGATATTTTTCCATCAGTTTTTATTAATATTTTCTATTTACTTTACCATTTTTATACCAGGTTTTGAGGATAAAGTAGGGTGAAATCGTTCAAACAAAATGTACATCAAGTTTTTCCCAATCATTCAGTATTAAATTACATTATAAAAACGAACTCATTTTGAATGATCGCCTCAAATGAAAACTTTCTAAACGTAGTATAAGGGTTGCCCATTACGAAAATCGAAGACATAAAACAAACCGAAATAACCGATTTAAAAGGGCTATTATTAATAAATTGAATGAGTTGAAGACCTGACCTATGAAAAAAGCACCGCGCAGGCGTCACACAACAGTTAATAACTTAACTCAAATGAACCGTATGAATTTCAACGTCTTTTAATATAGTACAAACAAAACATAAAAGCGCTACGCAAGCGTGACACAATATATCGTAACTAAACTGACATGAACATTGGGAATTTAACTAGCTAAAGACCTAAAATATAAACGAAAAATAAGCACCAGTCACACTATAGATCACAGCTCAACTGAAATGAACCAAACGAATTTTACCAGCTTAAGACCTGAGATACAAACACAACACAGCAGCGCCAAGCAGGCGTGACGCAATAGATGCCGGCCGTCCACCGAGCTAAGAGTGTCGTAAATCAAAGCTCGCGGTCTCCTTTTCTGTAAAGACCAATCATTATCTCCGAAGCGCTGGCTTTTAAGCAAGAACTGAGGGTAAAAGGCGAGCAGCGAACCTAAATGACTTTCATTTTGGCGCAATGTTGCTGCTCTCATGCGTCCATACATCGTAATTGGCAGCTGAGCCACTTTTAGTGGTCACGGAAAGGTTATTTGGGGCCGTATTTTGACGCCCCCCAAATGTGGATGTAATCTAGCATTGTATTAAAACCAAGACTGCTTATTTGCTCAAGTTAGATTTGTTTTTCCACGAATAAGAATGAGTGAGTGAGTCTACACCAAAAGAACGTACTTGTTACGGCCCCTGTTCTCTTCGTTCGCTTCAGCCAGCAAAGACGTATCTCATTTACAAGAAACTAAAGTGTCACGCTCTCCACATTATCGAACTCAGAAGCTCATAGCAGCGACAGACGACACAAATGAAAACTGCATCTACCCACACACAAAGTTACGGAAATAATGAGAAAACCAGCAATTGAAAAGGAATCTGGCACACGCTATCAGCTTAAGCACGTAGGAGAGAATCATGCATTTCTACCAAGCGTGGATGTATTTAAAGCCGCTTGCAGACGATTTTTGCCCACGCGCTCCCTTGGGAGAGATTAGCACAAAAAATATAAAGTACAACATTGATTCTAGAACTGTACCTCATCCTCATCGGTTTATTTCTGATAAAAATGAATTCCTTTTTTGAAAACCTTGAAGTGAATGTGAGATTACAATAAAAATATTCAGGATTTCACAACGGCTTTCACTCAACTGAAGGAGCGCGACTAATGAAACTCCCGTCAAACTTTCTCTTAGTATTGCCGCGAACGTTTGAAAGATTTACACTCGAGATTAGGACAGTGAACTAGCCTCAGTTGATGGAGGGAGCAATGCAGTTCTATTTGGAACTAAATCAAAAAAAGAAGAACACGGAAATTAATGTGCCCGAGTAATACAGGCAGGTCGGCTGCACGGTACAGCGGCCTCCCTCATGAAACGAGAAAAAATAGACAAAGATATGAAAACCGAACATATGGTTGTACATGTAGACTCAAACAACAGGCACTACTGATGGGCTTGGTCGAGCTTCACGACGACCATCACCAACCACCAACACCCACCACCACCACCACCACCCACTGCCACTCAACACCCACCACCACCACCCACTGCCACTCAACACCCACCACCACAACCCACTGTCACTCAACACCCACCACTAC
>JACJUY010006935.1:5755-20160 GCA_014220935.1 Platorchestia sp. MABIK
ATTGGGTGATTTATTAGGCGAGTGTGCATATTGGTAGCATTCATCATGCGTATGGTTTTGTTACGACACTATGTCATATAATATTTCTCCATGGTTGTGTCGCCCTTACTCCTTTATTTAACATTTTATATTTTTCTGAGCCACTTGAAGTTGAAATGAGCAGCGAAAGTGTGATCTTTTGACAAAGTGATGGCACGATGGCACGCCTTTGCCATCCTCCCCATTCCTCAATTAGGTCTCACACAGAGTTTCAATGCAATGTATCAATTTCTGAATCAGACTTTTCCATATTAGGTTATTCCAGTAATTCATTTAAACTTAGAATTTTCGAGTCCCTCTACATCCACAAATTAAAGCCTCAGCTTAATGACATGCAGAGCGCTCACCCTCTTCACATAGTTAGAACCTTTACTCATCCCCCTGTCACTTTCTTCCATTCTTGTATGGGCCACTGTGGAGATACCAACAGTTTCTCTAGCATAGGTTTTTAATGTTTCACTATTGTCATTTCAGATTGTTTAGCTGAAGATGGGTCTAGGCCCGAAACGTTCTAATTTTGACATACAGATTTTTAAAATGATATGTCGCCTAGTTTTTGCCCTTTCGTTCTTGTTAAAGTTGCGTTGCACGCAGAACTTACTGATAAGTGTGATCTTCAGGTATTGTTTGAGATTCACTGTCTCCAGCGGAATTTCTTTCGTGGTGAATGACATCAGCGGTAAGTTGGCTGTTTTTCTATTTATGTGAATGGTTGGCCGCTAACGTGAAATTACATCCAGTGTCGTATTGAACTTTGCTGGCAATGACTCATGTGTTCATTCGTAAATTTTACACTAGAAAGGCTGTCCGGTCATTTTGACCGGAATTTAAAATTTGCGAATTTATTACAACCCCATCATTTGATCTTATGTATCAAAATTTTTTGACTTCTAATAATATGGTGTAATTTATAATTCTGTAAAATATTGGGCTTCTAAAAAATGATTTATCATACTCAAGCTAGATATCATACCTAGAAAGGCCGTACGGTCATAATGACCAGACATGTAGTATTACAGGATAGTGAGTGGATACGAGATGCAACAGTTAGAACAGGTTGCAACAACGGTAGCAGTTCCTTGCATGCTTGTAGCACAGTTGTGTAGCAGATGTGTAGAAGTGGAAATGTCGCTTAGAGTACTCTCTAGTGCCGAAATAGCGGGTATACTAGAAAGCAAACCCTGTTCAGAATTAGAGAAAGAAGATTTCAATCTATCAAGCAGGGATGAATTCGTTACGTGTGAATATAATTCAGATACAGACGACTACTGTGAAGAATTTCATCGTTCAGATGTAAGAAAACTATACATTATGATACTGCGCAATCTATACAATCATCAGAAAAGCATCTGTTAGACGTTGATTCGTCAACAACTGAAGGTGAGGGGTACCACTGACATCTATTCTACGTACTTTCATTTGTTTTTACATTTGAAAATTACCATTATATTCGTTTACTTACTACGTTGTATATTTTTCAAGTTTTTAGTCAAAAAAAAATTTTCCCACGTACGATTGTTACTATAGTTCCCAGTAATAATAAACACAGAATAACTGTAAATCTAAGAAATTTTGGCATTATTCCAGAGGATATTTTAAACGGAATATCTTATTTATTACAGATTTTTTTCAGAACTGAATTAAACTCCTAGACAACCCTGCAAGAGAAAGAAACCCAACGTAGACTTAGCTGCTACTGTTTTGGAGGGAACTCTTACCGGAAAAGCTTGAACTTTATGGACGTTCGTTTTGCCAATATAGCTCCTACTAGAGGTTGCGAAATATACGCATTACTAACAGTCACGTACGCTCGTGGAGTGCTGGCAAAAGAACAACCAGTTGATGTGGTGTGATCAAAGAAATAGGGTCTTCCTAGTATTGCTGAGTTGTCTCGAAACAGGCACAAAGAGCTTTTGAAGTACTTACGGTTTGACGTACGAACATTAGTATCAAAAAGAGTGAAAACGGACAAATTTGCGCTATTCTCAACTGTGTGGAATCGTTTTATGGAAAATTGCAAAATTATGTACAGGCCAAATGAAAATATTACAATACATGAGCAGCTTTTTCCAACGTAAGCTACGTATCCGTTCACCCAATACATTGCTAGTAGGCCTGCCAAATTTGGCATCAAGTTTTGGCTTGCTGTTGATGCAAAAACTAAGCATTTGTTGAATGGATTTCCCTCATTTGGGAAAAGACCTTCATCGTAGTTCAATGAATCCTTGTCTGAACACGTTGTAATGACCCTCATAGAGCCTTTTCTGAATTGTGGGTGAAACATAACTACTGTCAATTTTTTACATCCATGAAGCTTGCTGTCAGACTGGACGAAAAGAAAACAAGCGTTGTTAGTACAATAAATCGAGTAAGGAAATCGTGTGAGAGAAATTCTCACAGGAATAGAAAGCTGTAAGGAAACTAGGTTTTCAGCAAAAGTACTGCAGTCTAACAAAGCTAATTTGACTGTTCATCAAGGAAAACCTTCTAAAAATGTCTTCGAGCTTAGTATTCTGCACAGAAATGTTTCAATTCTAGATGAACCAATAAAGGTCCCTGAATCCATTGCCTTTTACAATGACACAACGTTTGAAGTTGAAATATTTGATCAAATGGCCCGATTGGATAAACAAAGGCTGCTTCTCGCCGTTCGCCAATGCAGCGCTTGTGCAATAATTTAAATTTGGCTTCAATCAATGCCTTCGTATTATACAAAACAGTTACAAACATTCAGATTAGCCGTAGAGAATTTATTCTCACTCTTATAATGGAAATTCTGCAGAATAACAAACCAAATGTTGAAGTAGAAACAAATGCTGAAATAGAGGATCGTGAAATTCAAGAGTCTGACTTTCCCAATTGTTCGAATTTCAAGAAAAGAACAGATCGTCAAATAACCAAATTTAATGGTCCTGGCCGCAACAACACGAACAAAACTTGTGATAAGTGCCAGAAATGTGTTTGTAGAAAGTGCACTGCTCAAAAGAACGTTGTTTTGGGTTGTAAAGAGTGCAGTAAGTGATGATAATCTCGATTTACACTCAATTTTCTTGAGTGCTTTTCATTTCGTGAATACAATTAGTGCAGGTAGTGAGTACAATGTAAAGGACATTTAAGTGCTTCGAAAAATTCCACTATTTTAATCTGTATTGATGATGCAAGAAGGTCCTAAAAAATTAAATAAACGTGTTTTCAACACTATATTATTATTTTACCTTGACATTCATATAAGGTATTCTTCTTTATAAAATTGCAATGAATTTCATGTCATTCATATCACCAGTAAATCCTACTTCCATTGTTCAGGTCAAAATGACCGGACGGCCCATCAATGTATGAGGGTGTGCGTGGCCGTTCTAGTGTTAAATAAAAATCAGTGAAATGCTCTAGTCTAGATGTAGTTGTCATTATCCCGTGTTGTCCGTGGTGCATTGATGAACCAACGTAGAATATTCCCTGTTTCTATTTTCCTCTGTCCTTTCTTTCTTCTTCCTATGCACCTTTCACCTACTTATTTTCCGCTTCCTCTCTGATTTTCTGGGGGTTTAAACTTCTCCAAACGGATGTTCAAAGCGTAAGCTTAGACCCTAACATCTCGTGACAGCAATATAATAAAATTCCTAGCTATACATAGTTCTATCCGTTAAAATAGTACATTATTAATACCTACGACAAAAAGTTAAAAAATTTAAACCATTTAAACATTTTCGTGGGAGTCATTTGTTTGTTTAAAAACTAAAAATGACACGTTTTTTCCTTCTTTCATTTTTAGATACCGATGTTAATCCAAGCTTCACGGAAAAAAGGGATGGAGAAATTTTCTGTACAGTACATTAAGTTTCTCGAAAGCGATACACTGGAACGAGAAAATTTTCCTAGTGAACTGCCCCCTGCTAGGGCAGTCTTTGTGTTTTGTTTCTCAGCTTCAGTGGGAATTGTATTAGGTTAGGCTTGATTTTGTTTCTTAGTTAAGATTCAAATAGCCCTTTTCGGTTACGTTGCGTTCATTTTCCATGTCGTATTTTTCCACGTGATTTTTTTCCATAGGAAATTCTCCCATCGAGTAGCAGTTCTCCTATTGATTAGCACCAAGATGATTGCATTTTCCCTGGAAATTTGGGGTAAAAAGATCAGTAGCGCTGTAAAAATTCTGCAAAATAACGTTATGGTCTTTAGACGAGTTAATATTCAGTGGTCTGAAAATTTGAATAAACGCCGTTATGATTGAAAATTTTTGTGTCATTAAATAATATTTACTATAAAAAATTATATAAAATTTAAAAAAACGTGATAAAATAATTTTAGAGTGAGTAAAACTGATACCTACAAATGGTCGACAAATTTCCTTAGTTCATTTTATTTTCACTCGTGTGTTAAATAACAGAATTGGCGTATTGATCGCTGTATAGTTTTGTAGAAATATCCAAACGTAGGATTTTTTATTCATATTTTCAGAACACTTAATTAAAATTTATGTGAAGCATTCAACGTTTGTTTTTAGCAGAATCTTCACAATGACATTGGTGGTTCTTGCTTACCGGAAAGTTTGGTTTTTAAAAATCAGCGCTAATTATTTTAACAACATGGTTCAATATCCGATTGGATGATTTTTACTTATCTCATGCCAAATTTTTCGCCTGTGAGAGAAAATATTAAAGTTTACCATATGCTCAAAAGATTCTCAATAGAAGCTATTCAAGTGCGAATATTTTGCACTCATGTTTCCATAAGAAGTAGCATGGAGGAAGCTCAAACATTGTGTTAAAAAGTTGGGCTATTCAAAACACTTCCAAAAATTATGAGGGTGGTTGCAGTCTATCAACTGATGATATCTGAGAAACAAACTCAGGAACGAATGTCACTGGATTATGTTGGATAATTTGAATTTATGGAGAATTGAATGGTTAAAGGATCATAAAATGACGGTTGCTTTTATCGATGTTGCTGACGCAATTTTTTCAGCAGAACAGAGTCCAATCTTTTGAACTTGGCTTTCGGGATAGGACAATAGACACACCAATGATAGAATGGAAATTTTTTTAATGGCATGTGAATTTATACCTTTGTAATATCTAAAAAGTGGCCTAAATGTATGAAAACTTGGGTCACTTATATAAGCCTCAAGTTCAAATAGGGGATTTCCATTGACCAGAATGATATCTATTATTCGACGAGGGATTGACAAATAAAAGTCGTGCAAACAGTTCAACTGAAATTTCAGTTTCTTTGTCAATATTTTCCGACATCTTTATATTACATTCGGATCATCAAGAAAAAACAGTGCTTGCAAAAAAAAAGGAGTTAGGTGGCTAGAAGCAACTCAGTGTTGGAACTTCACATGCTGGCTAAAAGCTTGATCTTCTTCATTCGATCTCATTTGCAAAAACATTGATGAATTAGATTATGGTGTTCGACGTTCATTACACTGGTATACTAAAACAAATTTTCCACCTTGAAATTTAAGAACAGTTTTAGACTAATTTGAAGGTACTGAATTGAAATCTGATCTTATATTTTTTCTATCATAACATTTTTGCGCTTTAGGTACACATCACATTTTCGTGAATTTCAAGAAATTTTCATCTTCCCATTCAGAGTAGCAAAAGAGCCGAATTATATGGCTTATTTTGGCAAAATGACTGATTTAGCCTCCCAATAAATTAGGAAAAATCTTCGTTTGCTTTGAACGTGCATAAGATTCCCATTTTCATGATACGACCGTAAACAAACGAATTTCACCGTATATAAAACTTCTCCGCAGTTTATCCTTATTATTGAATCTTTTGCTGAATTTTGTTTTTTATACTACTGTTTTTTCGTAAAACAATGCGTAAGGTTTAGGGGCTGGGTAGAAATTCAAGTAACAACTTAGGTAACTAATAACTTTTTTCCTGCATATGTCTGCAGGATGTGTTGCTGATCTAACGATGGCCTATACATCTCACAGAAAACAGTGCTGAAATAATCTAAATATATTTCGTTACATCTGCGGGAGCTTTACTTTGAAGGCTAAGATGGGCAACATTACTGACTTTGTTAAGAACGTGGATTTTGGGTACTTCATAGTATCACTTGGAGACCCAGACAAGCATTCGGTTCCTCGCAAAGTGTGCAGAACCTGTGTTGAGAGCTTGAGAGCATGATCTCAAAGAAAGAATGCTAAACTTAAGTTTGGAGTGCTTATGGTTTGGAGAGAACCAAGCATTCATTCTGATGTCTGCAATTTCTGCCTTGCCAATGTAAAAGATTTCAATAAGATAAACAAGCAATATTTGCAATCCAAGTATCTCTTCAGCTATTCGAACAGTAGCCCGTAGTGAAGAAATATCTGTACCAATAAAACAAAGCTTTCAGAGGTTGATGGCACAGATCTCTGTTCAACTGCTTCTGTTGATGAAAAAGAGACTACAGAACTGTTATATATTTCAACATGTGCCCATATCTATGTCTCCAGACGGTGATTCCGGAATTCAGGTAGTGAGCGTGGAAGAGGAAAACACTCGTGAACTTTGTTCTGTGAGCCACCCCACAAAAGTTCGGTGATTTTACGGTTTGGTTCATCTAAAATAGAATATGAATAAGTTTGGACATTAAAAAAATGTTTTACTTCATCATTATGCTTCCTAATCGGGCTTGAGTGTTTTGAATTATTGCATAGAAGCTTAGGAATTTAAAAAACATCATGTGCACTAGGAAACAAAATCTGACGCAAAGTTTGTTAATGATTTGCGAGAACGCTGCAACGTTGATCGCCAGTGGCCATTCATTTTATGAATAGTCCAATGTATCTTGCTAAGATGAACTCGCGTATGATTGCCTAAAATACTTTTACCCTTGATTCATCATACTCGTTTATTCGTACCCACCGCCATCGTGTCCAGCTTCGAACGGTGGTCTCCGTAGCGATGTTGTCACTCCTTTACATACATTTATCGGTGACGCTAACAGCTTTCTGATGGCCGAACTGTAATGAATGGTCTCAGTCAGCGGCCTTCGTTTAACAGTTTTGATGGAGATGGGACTCATCTTGGAAATTCTTTTGGAGGTTATCTGCGGCAGTGTTGTTTTTCATTTTGGGGTAATCATTTTTCCTCAATACTCGCCTACCACGGTCGGTCTACTTCGACATTCGCTCACTATTCTGATGCACAGAAGTCGTCTTCCACAGTTTTGTGCTGGCTCTGACCCCGTAGTAAAATGGTCCTTAAAACGCCGACTGAATCAGTTGCCGACAGTTGTAGCGTGGACACTTCAGAGAGGAAAATTTCAATTACGTCGTTTTTCAGCAAGTTTGGCAGGTAATCATGAAAGCGCATTGCTTTGAATAGAATCATTTTTTCTGGTACAATTCTCAAATTATCCGATACTCAAATGATACCTTTCCATTGTCACCACAGGGTTATTGACAGTGCGCGTGATGTTGCCGCATTGAACAATTAAAGCACAACACATTTGATGCCTCATAGCGCGATTCATTTGTTCCTTTGATTTCGTCCTCTACCTGAATCACATTTTTTCTACTTGCGAGTAATGCCAACTAGGGTTAAATTGCTGCCTTGTTAACGTTACTGTTTATGTGCCTCAGATTGCTTTGTCAATGGCTCAGTGGTCCTTGAACACCAGCTTCTTCCAAACGCAGGATGCCCTGGTGTGAGTTTCATGTGCTCCAAAGGAAGGATGATCTACCATAGTAAGTTCAACAGGTTGCATGCTTTAGTAGGAATTGCTTAGTTCATGAGCCATAATTTCAGCAGCTATTTTTTAATGAAATTAAGAAATATTTGATGCCAAGGAACATGTAGCGTTAGTAAAGCTCCTCGATTTTGTAATTTTTCCCCGAAAGTGTCTGGAAGAACTAGAAAAAAGAAGTTTGTTGAAACATCTGCTTGTGTCATGATCTTTAGTTCAAGAAGAATTTAGTGATAAGGGTGATGTTTTTAGTGCAATAAATATAAACTTCTGTAGTCCATTTTCTCGTCATCCTCTCAGACCACAATTTCAAATGAACATCCAAATGAACACCTACTTTAATTATTGCACTTAAATTTTTTCATGAACTAAAATGACTCTAGCTTAGATAAAATTAGATTAAGTGTTAGTTTTTGCCTCCTTAACTGCAGTAAAGGCGTTTTAGAGTGAGGAAAGAAGAAGACCCTTCTTAGTTGGATTTAGGCGAACACAAAATTTACGCATAAGGTACATAGAAACAGTAAGTTCAGAAGAAAGTTTATGAAACAAGATAAAATTGGAGAAGAAAGTAGTACACGTGGGAAGACAGGATACAGGATCAGTGAACCAAAAAAAGATGGTCCATAACAAAACGAAAAACTTATTCCATTTTACTAAAAAGATGGCCTATCTAACCCTAGCTCAGAACCTCACATATTCCTCCTAGGAGCGGTTTCACATAGATACAATAGTTATCTCACTCTGAAATTGACTATGAACGAAAGAGGATTGAAAGAGGAAACTATATTCATGAGAACGATAATTCACAGAAGGTGGTACACCAACCAATTTTTTCAAAATATGCAACCACACAGGACTCTGGAGAATAGAATTTTTCTAATAGGTAATACAATAGCCATGTTTATGATTAAAAATGCAGACAAAATGATCCGTAACATTAATTAACGCAGTATCATCACGGAAACTCAAAAATAATTAAAGCATATGAAAAATAAGTAAAAAAATAGTTTATGATAATAAACAGAGTACAATAAAATCCACAATACGTGAAAACAAAAGTTGATCACTTCAAAATTTCTCAGCTTACTTTCCGGACACCGACTTAATAAAGTACTAAGGGACAAGCGCGCTCAATCAGTAGGAATACTCTTATTGAAAAACTAGTTAGATAATTGTTATTTACTAGCTTAAGAAAGATGGTAAAAATGAGTTTTGATTACTTAAAATAACATTCGAAGCGTAACTAAAAATGCATCGCAGGAGACGAACTGTGAAGTTAATGACTAGATATTAAGCCAAAATATATCTCGAAGCTGAGGTATAATTCAGTGATCTAAAATGAAAAATGTAAGTGGCTTCTGAATGTTTAATCTTTAGTCTAAAATTGTGTTGAATATTTTTAAATATCGTATAATAGTGTCTAATAATACCCTTGATGTGTTTCTTAATTTATATATATGTTTATTTTTTGGTGTTCGCTTCTTCTGTCTCTCTGCCACGCTCATAGGGATGCTTAATGACTGTATCTGTGATATGAGTTTCCCCACTACGCAAGTCTATGAATATTTTAATCGCAAGTACTATCAGATTAGGATGGATAAATTTGTTTGTCATCCACATCTGCCAGATTTATGCAAGGAAAATATTTAATTCCATCTTTATTAACGGGCCGTGTACACTAGTAGATTATAAAATGTGGAGGATACCTGAGTATCTTCTACGAGTGCAACAATAATAAGCGATTACCCAGTTTTTGGGTAATGGGCCAATATTCTGAAGTAACATGCCAAAAGTTCATGTTGACTTCGAGTGTTAGTCTTCCACAAGCCGGTCATTGTGCAAATGGCATACTGCATATCGTATTGCGATTTTTGCCAATTGCCTGTAGGAAACATTCCTCGTAAATGTGGATGTATGGTTTAGTCAGCTATAAGTTTACCAAATTTTCGTTGTAAATTTTATTAAATAATTTCACGATAACATTCAGTCTCCCTTGTCATCTCAAGTGCAGTAAAGCACACTTTGTACGTAGCGTTACCCTCCATTCGTTTTTAAAGTGTAGAAATTATGTGAAATGGAAATCTGGTCTTTGGCCAGTGGGTCATTGG
The DNA here is from genome assembly GCA_014220935.1 of Platorchestia sp. MABIK. Taxonomy (NCBI): domain Eukaryota; kingdom Metazoa; phylum Arthropoda; class Malacostraca; order Amphipoda; family Talitridae; genus Platorchestia; species Platorchestia sp. MABIK. Next base: position 15,592 of record JACJUY010006935.1, read on the forward strand.
GCCGCCGTCACACGGAGACCAAATGGTAACGTTTCGTCATAATTGTCTACAGCCAGCGCTACCAGTCGGTCTGTCCAGCGCCACAAAACCGTCAGATTTCAGCCTTACTTTGAGACCAGCTTAGTCATACCATGATTTCAGAACCGGAAATCATGGTATGACTAAGCTGGTCTCAAACTAAGGCTGAAATCTGACGGTTTCGTGGCGCTGGACAGAGCGACTGGTAGCGCTGGCTGTAGACAATTATGACGAAACGTTACCATTTGGTCTCCGTGTGACGGCGGCCTAGTTTGTTAAAAATTATAGTGTTTTTGCAGTAGTTGTAGGACAGCATTATTTAGTTGAAAACTACGATTGGATAAGTGCCCGTGAAGTAAATGCGTCCCTTTATTAAAGGTGTGAATGATACACGTTAGTTGTCACAAACTCCGGCAGCTCATGAGACACAGCCAACATTCAAGAACATCTTATAGAATAGGTTATGGATTTATTTCAATATTTCGGTCTCCAATTGCTTCTCTATCTCCGTCTTCAATTAAATAGTATAATGAAAATCTTATCCCACCAATGAAAATTTCGATTTTTCACCCCTAGAGAACTGTTCTCTTGTTTCAGTACGAGCTAAAGTTGAAAATTAAAAGTTCGAAACACTTACAGGAAATAATGTGTAGAGCTACACGAGTTCTTTTCCTCTAAGAAATATTTTTATGCAATATTTTGGAATCGAAATGATTCTAGAAGCTGTGAGAATGTCGATGTCCTTGTATTCACTGAATCAAAACGATCAACGACGACAATTTTTCTTTTGTTTTGACTACAAATCATTTTTTTAGTCACTGAAAAATGTTTTATCACAAAATTAAACTAGAATAGACTAGATCGCACTTCAAAATATATGATTCTAATGTAAAGTTTTCCCAGCCCCCAATCCCAACAGGAAAATAATAAATGTTTTTGAAGCACATACATGTATCTAAATGAATTTTTAGCACATTGCTAATGGGAAAGTTAATGGCATGTTATAAAAAAAGGCTAACATACATCTTCAAACTGTCTATGCACTCCCAAATTTACCCTTCAACTTTCCTAGGAGAATGAATACACACTTTTATACCAATACATATTCGACAGGCATGAGTATTACGATGACGGTAAATAAAATTTGACTATTTTGACTAATTTGATTTAAATTAAACGCACTTCTTTTTAATTCCTGGCCTTGCTACAAGATAATGCCTTCTCTACAAATTCAAATAAGTTCTTTGAGGAGACTTACCTTCCTACTAATGTTGTAACACTATTGTGTTTGTTGTTAAAAATATTATCTCTGAACATCTGTTTCACACAACAGCCTAAAACTTAAGAATACCAATGAGTAAATAAGACAAATGCGCGGAGAACTAATATGATTTCTGATTGAATTCTTTAAGAAAAATTTAAGATTGAATTCAGAAAAAAATTGAAGTATCGCACGTCGACCACGCGATGCTAAGAAAGCGTCTACCCTAAAATCCGTAAGCTATAATTAACTCATGATGTAGAGAATTTTTCAACGAAGTTAACGATATTCTTCACTACTTGTAAGTGAGTTCGTTCGTCTGTTACGCCTTACGAAAGGCCAGCCAATTAGACAGAGACCGGTTTACTCCAAAATCAAAAAATTACAAATTTTAAATTTTTTATTTCATGTTTTAAAAAACTTTGTTATTAACCTAACAATATACTTCACTGCTTTTTGTTTTCGCTTGTCTGCTACAGCCTGCTGCAGGCTAGTCGATTACGTCATTATACTCCAAAGGGACGAGTTTGCCAGGCTCTCTTGAAAACTTGAACTTGTTGACGCTTGAAATGCTACTTCTCTAACAGTTTTAAAGGTACATTAATGGCAAATAAATGAATCAATAGAACTTAAAAATATCTAAAAGTTGGTGGATGATTTTTTGAAAAATATTTATTGAGACATAACGAAAAAAACTGCTAAACTTTAGAAATTTGCTTTTTTTAATTCCCTAAATTGAACGAATCAAAATATCGAAATTCCACTACAAGGTTTTTATAACACATTTAGCTATCTAAAAAAATGTTGCCGGTTCTGTAACTTCGAAATTGTAGGAAAATAGAGGTTTTCCTTACAACACATTTTTTCACTTATTCCGATAAAATAATTTTTTGAAGACACAAAAAACACTCAAACAAAAAAGAATCGTTGCATAATTTTACGTCTACGGTGAAAATTTGAGAAAGTAATTCGTTAGGATATTACAGACTTAGATTTTTACCCAGATGCTCGGTCCCCTTCGGTTGTCGGAGCCCTCCCCTCTTCGCCTCCCTAACGATGACGCAGGTTTGAGCGTAGCGCAGGCGAGAGATATCCATGCAGATCACTGTCAAAATGTTTTAGGACGAAAAAACATTCTAAAAAACTCGGAACCTATTTTCATTACTTTACGTTCAAACATCTTGCCGTGACCACGACAGACTTAGGTGTGTTGTGAAAACTTCTAATTATCGACCTATGAAATGCATCTCCTCCCACAGTTTTGATGTATCAGAATGACAAATATATTGTTCAATAGGGCTTAAAAATAACTAAAAAACCTACAAGCGTGTTTCGATAAATGGTATAGTTTGAAAATCATATGAAAAATAAAAAGTGACTTGTTTGAGAATAAATTTATAAAATTCAATGAACCAAAACATAAAAAACCGTACAGCTTTATTTAGACATAGTTCTTGTTCTGTAGCTTTAAAATTGTAGGAAAAAATTTAATTTTAAATACAAATTTTTTCACTTTTCCAAAAAATATCAATTTTCTAATGAAAATAAGAAAGAACACTGGAAACAAAAATCAAGAATCGTTACATCATCTGAAACCTATGATGAAAACAACAGAACAATTAGTCAAAAAATGGTCCTTAAGTACTTAACGTGAGAAGATAAAATGAAATATGTGGATTCAATTCTCCAAATTCGGTGATGATACAAGCAAGAACTGCATGCTCAAAAATATATTTAGGAGAACTTATATTTCTGAACAATTAGTCTTATTTTGAACCACTGAATAGGAAGGAGACATCCACTACCAAAATGAGAAATAGCATCAAAGACTCATTTAAAATGCTCCTCAACAGTTTAAAAGCGTCGAATTTCAAGCTTCAATTTTAATCTAGAGGAAACTTTATTCAGAAGGTTATGTCACATCACGGGAATGTGATTTTACTCTGTTTTTTCTCTAAATGATCCGAATGACCAGTCTCAAAACGTAGTAATTGTTTTGAATATTTATCTCACGCATCCTCAACAGATTCATTCATAAAATTAAGATAGGAAAATAATACATATTTGGGACCTTGCATGAATCACTTGTCCGATTATTGAATTCTAAAAATTTTTTTGCTTAATAGTTTTCTTTCGCAGAATAAAAAGTTCGTTCGTTTCGCTTTTGTCAGTCCTCGCAAAAGGACTGACTGAGGCAAAATAATTGCTAACTTTGTTTCACAATTACACGCAAATAAACTGTTTCCCTTAGCAACAACGTTAAGTTTCCTCGTTTCACAATGTACACCTCTCAAATGCGCTAAAAATCATCGATGAGTAAAGTGCGATGCTATCATCATTTTTATTTAGAATTATTTCATACCTTTTCATGACTTCGCCCACCTTACGACGCAAATATTGGATTGTAAATTGATACCAACAATGTAGGGTAAATGACGTTGAGATATTGGCACAACGCACAAATATTTACATCATTGTTCTGTATCGCCTTGCAAAAAATATCCGTTGAACTTTAAGCGAAAATAATTTCTTCTCGTTTCTTAGATTTTTTCGCCAGCATTATTCGGCGGAAAATTCGAAAATCAGCTGTGTAGCTGAGGGTGTTCTTCCTGAAAGAGATAATCTTGTTCGCGAGAGACTGTTTATATATAAAAGTAAGCTGCAATTTCTTTCTTGTCCCTGTTTTACGTTAATGTTTAAAGTCTGTTTGGATGCATATGACAATTCCTGTGTGTGTTCAGCTAATACTAAATTATCAGAATGTACATAAGAGTTACATAAACTTCATGGGCCTGTGACTTTCATCCTAATACGAAATGAATTCTTTTTCCATAAGCTATCAAATCGCAAGTTGTATGTACATACTAATTATCATAAGATGGAAGCCTATCGCAATAAGTGTCCATTTCGATGCTGTTTCCTGCCGCCATCATTTGGATTGAAATTTTATAAATTTATCATATCATAAGACGAGTTCGGTGAGATTTGTACACACTTGTAACTAGGTGCTCGTTGATATGTGTGCACAAAATGTTAGTTTCAAATTTCCAAGCGGACGACTATCTTTGTTTTCCAAGTGCAATAAATTATTTCCACTCACTGTACTTTCAACAACAATGGTTTCTCGGCGGTAGGACCGCCGAGCTCATAGGTTATTGTAAGTTGAAACTTGTGAGGAGTTTTACAAGCTTTATCAAACTTTCAGTAATCTAACCGAGTAAGAGTAGATTTTCTTTTGCTTTCTTTTTTTTTTAATCCTCCCTCAGGGGGATACAACTATTGTATCTATG
>JACJUY010006935.1:26228-47389 GCA_014220935.1 Platorchestia sp. MABIK
ATGGAATTGCGTAGTGATAAGGGGTACTCAGAATTTGATCTTCAAAAAAGCCTATAGCTGAAAAATGTTTGATTCTTTTTATTTTTTCATAAAATCCCAAGGTAATATCGACATTTTACAGCCGGCATGCACCTCTACAATGCTGATTTGTATACTTTTAGCATGCACGGTACTTGGCTTGCAGGAGTGCGAGTAGCAATTGTGCGCAACCCCAAGCGCCATACGCATCGGAGGCTTTATAACCCTCTGACATCTGAGGCATGAGGCTTTCGACCTCGAACCTTCATCAAGTAAACTCCTCTAAAAACGTCTCAGACTTTTAATAAACTACAAAGTAATCGCTACGACGGTACACAATAGCTTGACTGTTCAATTAGAGTGACAATGCATTTCACTGACAATTTAAAAAGTAATGAAATGCAGATTTCATGCTAAATAAAACGTTGACAATCGAAGTGTTGGCTTATCGTTCCTGTGATTTTGAAATACTTGCAAGTCCTCAGGCACGATTTAGAAGCTTTTCATTTAAAAAGTACACGACCAAAAATGACTCAGCAAACTAATTTCAAGCCACCCAAGACCACTGCACTTCAAGCACCAGCGATGAACAATGAAACGGTATGAAAGTATGATTTTACTATTGCAACAGCGTTGCGAAAAATAACAGTGTTTTCAAGTCGGACCTAAAATTATTGCAAGAAAACTGCTTTAACAGAGAAAACAGATATTCTTCATCTCTATAATAATTCTGACTGGAAATTCCCCTACGATGTGATGCCAATCCGTTTTTCGATTAAATGCACAACCCTAAAGTAACTTAAATGCTTGTATTGAAGTCCGTAGATTTTTGACAAACTCACGACCTAAATTGTTAATTAAATGCTTGAAGTAAAGTCCGTGGACTTTTTTCACTTTCATTTTGTGACGAGTAGTTTAGGAAATGGGTTTAGTGAATGTAAACCAAGGCATCAGTAGAAAAAAAAATTGAATTATCGTTAGAATTTTGCGAAAAAAGTAAGTTTTACCTGCCTATGGCACCAAGACGCAAGTGTTTTTTTACTAATGAGAAGCAAACACCTGCAGCAGCTGGTATGTTGAACACGTGAGTTGGTCTCCGCTGCATGTACATTGCAGAACTTTTTGAAATTTGTGTGTATTGCTTTGAGAAGTGAATGAAAAAAAACGTTCGCTCATTCCTCATTTTAACCCAATCTTATTTTAAAAGAATTCGGTTCAACTTTCAACTATTTTAATACGATACTTATTAAATACTCTACTAGTTAAATACTCTACTAAATAAATACTCTACTAATTAAATACTCCACTTTTACTAATCTTCCTCTATGGTGTTGCAAAAAAATTGTCATCGATAGCAAACACATGAATAAACTAGCAAGATTACCGGGTTGTAAATGGAAATTCGTCATATAAACTAATGTCCCTGGTCATAAAGTAAGGAAGAATATTCTTCAACAGATGCAGGTAAGCTCTGTACGTATTAAATTAAAGCGTTCTATCCTAAAAAGGTGCATATCTCAACAATCATTTAAGTTAAATTCTCATGTCGTTAGAAGATAAAGTAAATTAATCCACCAACGGAGGATCATGAATCTACTATCTACTGCTGTATCGCTGGTGGTAAATAAATTGGTAAATTTTTTTAAATTAATCATTGTAGGTCGTCTACTTCGTTTATTTCTAAGAACTTCTTCTCACACTTCTGCTGTACCACTGGACAGAAAGAGCAAGCGTCGTTAAGTTATCATTCTGTGTTCACGTCATTCCAGTTTCCTAAATTTATGCATGTTTGCACAGCTGTGTCGCCCATATCTACTGAAGCTTCAATTAAATTTTTGATTGAAGCTCGTCATTCACAAACACTTTTTAAAAAAGATTTTAAATGAAATCACAAACATCATTGAATAAATTTAAAACATGTCAATAGCCTGCTGAGCAAACACAAACACATTTATTCACAAACACAAACAGTTCTGCAAACACGTTTATTGAGTTTGTCCAGAGGGAATTGAACTGATGAAGGGGAGGAGCGGTTCGCTATTTTCCACTGCTGAGCGCTGAAATATTAGATTGGAAGTTATTTTGAGCATCCCTAACCGAAAAAAAGGCGTTCCAAGTAAAGGAAAGAGGAAGGCACCATTTAGTATGGAGTTAAGAGAACACAGAATCTATGAACAAGATGCATAGACACTACGTTTAGAAAAAAGTTCTTAAAACAAGATAAAAGTTGAAGAAGGACATAATAGGTGCTGGAAAACAGGACAACATTGAACCGAAAAAACTGGTCCGTGACAAAACAAAATACCATTGTATTTTAACAAAAGGAAGGCCTACCTAACCTCTAACATTGGACCTCACATATTCCCTCTGGAAGCGCTAATTCGCATAGAAGCAATAGTTATATCCCTCTGTGGGGTATGAGCGCTGAAAAACCTTACTGCAGGTATCAGCCAAGGGGACAAGCAGACACCTGCTTGTTAGCGAGTTTTCCCGTAACTGGAAAAATTGGACGTCACGAAAATCCTCGTTTTATTTCCATAATCAGTCGGTGGTTTTTGTAATCGTGAACGCTGCCGTACGTAGATAACGCAGTGAAGTACCCGCGTGCTGAAGTAAACTGCTTCTAAGTTTTTTCTGGTGTTGGGTACAGAATCTTTGTCACAGGACGCAAGAGTCGTTGAAATGTGTACCTCGTGGCAGCACCAAGAGCTCTGTCTTAATTACGGCAAGAGTAAGCATTTCATGACACGATGTTACTTTCATTTATTCAACATCATGTTTTGCAATTTTCCATGTGGTATGAAGTTGCGAATTTAAATTAAATTGCAGCACTCGGGGTCGATTAGTTTTCACGAAGCATCTTTCCTAAATTAATTGACTGGAGAATTGTTTATTATGTTTGGATGAATGTAAAATTTCTTCCAGCTCATAAGCTAATGCAGGAATCTCCACTCAAAAGATTTTCACCATCAATTTAAGGATGGCATTTAGAAAACAAGAAATTACCTTCAATAAATTTCTCCTCGATGCTATTCGCAAAGCCTCTGAAATCGGTCTCTAATTTTAGGAAATGTACGAAATAAGAAGGCATACCAGAGAGCAAGACGAAATGCCTTTGGTTACGTTTGCATCATAGAAAGGCATCGTTCAGTATTACTGACTAGTTATAACCCAAACTCAGAGCTGTGTTTAAATTGTGTTCATGTCATTCCATGAACACACATTTTCTTCGTGTTTAAGCAGAAAACTGCAGGCATTATTGATAACTCAACTTTTTTACGCTTTTGCACGAGCCCACGGTAACGGAGAGCAACCATACGCCTCACCCGAAAGTTGGCTTCATTTCCACCGACACACACAGCTCTGAGTTTAGTTTACCTCGAGTCAGTGATACTGAACGATGCCTTTCTTTGATACAGAAGTAACAAAAGGCACGCCGTCTTTATGACCCTCCGCCCTTGATAAACGACCCGAGTTTCACAGCTCCATCGATTGCTGTCGGACGCCAAGGGCTCATTGGTAAATACTGGCTGAAGCTCCGAAAAATTTCGCTGCAATCTTGAAGGTATAATTCACTGGAATTAATTAGTCTTACCTTCTTTTCAACAGTGCCGCCGTAGATAAAAAAATCTTTGAGGTGCAATTACACAGAAATGCTTTGATCATTTTTAGCAAAGTGAGATGCGTGAATATATAGTTTAATTTCCATGTGATTTTTTCTCCATTTTCTTCACATTAGCATGGTTAAAATATATATAAATTTCATTATTTGTGCTTCTTTATCCATAATTTTGAAAAACTTAAAGGTTTTTTCATCAGCAACATACGGGATGAGACAACGACCAAAGCCCGAATGAAATCAATTAACTACCAGCCTTTGTGTTTTGCAGTCCATTTTGTGTGATCAAAGGCATCGGTTGATATTTAGTATGCAGAATAATTACAGATGCAGCCTGTTGCTCTGACGAGCTTTTTTTTGCAGCTTAGCGCTATGTGTAATTCATTTGTAGATACAGACCATCTAAAAAAACTTCATCCATTGACCGACGATTACTAAAGTATATTTTTGTTTGGGTTTCACGTACGAATAAATTTTCATACGTGAATCAATTTATTTATATTAAATGTTATTTTCTTGCATTTGACTGGTATATATGACAACAAACACTTATATCAGAACAAAATGCATAAGATAATACATGTAAATAGAAGTTGTAAAAACAACAAAATACCAGAGACGATGCGTTGTTGAAAACACTCTTATAAGTGCGCACGTACATTGAAATACGAGCTTAGGAGCTCAAGATGTCAGGAATTAATGACGAGACTCCCGAGGAGGTGGATAACGCTAAGAGGACCAAAACAAAGACGACGTCGTGCTATGAAAGTCTCGAGGCCTCCGTGCACGCACTAATTTCAGAACGCATTAATTTCTCAGTGCACGCAGTAATTTCAGTACGCATTAATTTCTCAGTGCACGCAGTAATTTCAGAACATATCAATTTCTCCTTGCACATTATGAAACATTATTTTTCACATTATGAAACTGAGAATAAACAACCATTGACAATCACTGTGACTATGATCAGTAAGTAACCGATAAAGTTACTTATTGATCACAGTCAGCCGTTGATATTGATAAAAAGTAAACTTAACACACATTGACGTTAACAATTAGTATCGGCTTAGTTGTTCGCCGCGTGACACTGATGAGTGACTGTTAACAATCATAGATACGGTAATTCTGCTAAGGTCACAATGTCGTGCAGGTTGTATTTACCAACTTGTCCCCTACGAGACTCTGACCTAAAGCAACCTAGGTCACAACTCAGTGACCTCTCAACCGAACGTCTGAGAGCACAACTCAGTGACCTCCCAAAAAAATTCCAAAGAAGGATTGGATCACACTGGTCAGCTCACAACCCGCTCGGCGGTGGCAGATCAACTGAAGGACCTTCAAGACAGCCCCTGGCCATCGGTACCGGATACGTTCTTTATCTCGTCGATAACCCTTTGTGTCTGAAAGCCATGCTGAAAAATATTGAAAATGATCTGTTGGACGTGTTGGAGAACTTCTCCGCGTAAAAAAATGCAGGTGTAAGTAATTTTAAAGCATTGAAAAACGATATCAGAATACGTTAGTCACCCAAGTTCCAGGTTTACCCCATGTTTTTTCAAGGATGTCTTTGGATAATCAAATGCCATTTTATACTTTTTAGTTCATATTGGAAGTGAAAAATTAAATATGAAATTCAATTTATGATGTTTATACAAGACAACCCCTCTGACGCAAATGATATTCGAGACTAAAAACCCTCAAAAATAACGTTTAAGTTTCAACTTGTAATCATTTTACATATCCAAGAGATATCAAAACGTCTCAAGTTCATCACTTAATGTACGAAGCAGCAAAAATTGAAGCACATTGACGAGGAGAGTTACTTTTATGCATAAACTCTCATGACCATTTGTCCATTTGTTTTGCTCTCTAAAACCACAGAACTATGAACGCTGATATATCCCCTTAGCTATCTAACATTCACAGCGACGTTCTCTCCCGAAGCATAACGCTCTACATGCTACGCAACATAGATATTTCCTAGCAGACTTTAATCTCAAATCCAATGTTCATGAGTGACGTTAGTTTACCTGTAGCGTTAGTTTTTGATCGCTTGTTTACCTGTGCAGAGCTAGGTTTTTAGCTAGGCTGGCAAGAGAATAAAATAACCACTGTGCTTAACCTTCTTTCATACCAGGAATTCTTGAGCGTTCCTTTACGAGTACAGAGCAAGTTCCTTCAGGGATTATAACGCTAAAATAAGCCTTTAACAAACCGACCTCTGTTACACAACACTTTGACCGCAATTGGTAAAACTGAAGCTCAATATTCAACTCAAATATGAAATCAATTGTAATAAGCAATTTTGAAAATAGCAAGCTAATATTAACTGGATCATTCCTTCATTTAGCTTTAATTCAGTTTTTACTAAAATTGAGTTCGTGACTACCGGTCGGGCAGCAGCATTACGAAAATCCTTCTTCGTGGCCACCGGTGGGGCACGTTGGGGTCAAAGTGTTAGGGAACTCTACCCACAACACAGGCTATCTCAAGAAAGCGATGAGAAGTGACTATCTAGGATGGGACTGTAGAAAATGGGTAATCTATGCACATCGCACACCAAGTGTTAAATGCTCCGAGTGCAAAGTTCGTGTCAGGCAAGAAAACTTCTGCCCCCATCCTCCGTCACTCAGACAAAAAACTTTCAATGAGTGGCGCCAGCGTTCGAGATTATGCATAATTGTGCTACACACTAGCATGGGATGCTTTATTCCAATCAATCAAGCCTGCTACACATCACCTTGTACATTGGTTTTTCGAATACCTTATAACTGACACCAGGACGCCGTAACGGTTACTCCCGGTCAAGCCGGTACCCATTTCAGACACCTGAGTAGTGTGGGGTATTGTGTTTGAGTTCTCCCTTTACCCAACGGGGAAAATCGCCGCATAGCGAACCCTCGACACTTTCACGGAAGGGCGCGATCTAAACCACTCGGCTACGGCGAGCATTCAAATTCAGCTGCTATTGGACCAGGGGAATTAAAAGAGCAGGAAATTTGAGACCATTGTACTTTTAGCCAACAACCTTAAATAAAATAGCAGCATACCCTTAAATAAAATAGCAGCATAACCCTAAATAAAATAGCAGCATAACCCTAAATAAAATGGCAGCAAACGTAAACACAGCTACCTCCACGTTTGAGTAATAAAAGAAAGCGATGACACCTACAAATTTAGGAATTACATGCGGATATGCACGTTCAAAAAATAAAATAAAACGGTAGAATACCTCCTAGCATTTACAACAACCAAAAGTACAACAAAATGCACCCATCAACATAGTTTACCCCCGCGCACGCAACGACATTTGGCAGGAGAGCCAAAAGTTCAACTAATGGCAGTGGTGAAGTTATTTCTATGGGGAAAATTACACTTCCTCTAGTTCGGCTAGCCAATAGAAATGCTTCATTTCAAACCCACTGGATGACGTCACCATTGTGACCTGTTGATAAGCCAATAGCAGTGCCAGATTTGGGGCCAGCAGTGTTGCCAGATGCAATCTGAGCGCTGCTATTGGTTCACCTGTCATGACGTCAGCATGTTACACGATCGACGAAAAAAAAAGACTGGTTTGAGGCTAACTCTTGTCTTCTACCGTGGCCGGCATCCTAAAGGCAAGCACATTAAATGGTTCGGTGATTGGGAAGCGAATCTGCGATAGATAACATCAACAAATCTGAGTTCTTGCAAAGAGATCCAACTATGCTACAGCATTGAGCGAAGCTGGCCAAGTGAAAGCGTCACATTACATTAGGTCTTCAAACGGACCCAAGTAAAGTGACAAGAGATAGCTCTGTATTTCTAAGTAAATATTTCTGCTTACCAAATTGTGAACAAAGTTGGTCTGCCTTGAGACCGCTCATGATGGAAAAGTTTAGTAAAACGCTGTTTTTTGGCCGCGAGTGAAGCTAGTCACGAGAGAGACATCGCATATACTACACATGTTTAAATGTTCTTATTTTCCAAAGTCGTAAAAGAAACCGGTGAGGTGACAAACACCCTCGTACTGAAAACTTCACATGTACTTCATTTTTATTACTGCTTACTAGAACATGGTAATCTAACATTTATTGTCATGGAGTCTACTTTAATGCGGAAGATATGATTTCGAGATGAAAATTGAAGAACAAAGTGGACCTATGAAGTATCGGAAGACATTTGGACTATGGATTGCAAGGATGACGAACACTTCCTTTAAGAGAGAAAATGGCCATTTAGCTACTAACGTAACCTGCAGCAGCCTCGTGTATCATGCTCTGTTGATTTTACAGTAAGAGGAGCACAACCAAGTAATGATGATCTTTAAAGGTTTTCTGACTAGCACAAGCACTACTAATTTATTTTCTCAAACAAAGCTCAGGAATCCGTGATACCTTCTTCAAATGTGAGCTAGTGTTCAATATTGGCTGCAAAACAATGTTCATCCGATATGGCCTTCACTTTGAGAAGATCGAAAACATAGAAGCTGCTCGCGTTAACACAAGTAGACAATACTAGCAAATAGAAGGCGAGTTTCAGAGTTTGCAGAGACCAACAAGATTCGCCCGATAAGACAAAAAGTCATTTCTATAAGGCACAAAAAATAGACCTATTCCTTATAATATAGGCAATTCCGAAACTAGAAAAAAGTAGCACCGATCCTTCCATGACTCGCAGCAGGAACTTTGTCCTCTCCTGGAAATTTAACCCATCGCGGTCAACGCGTTAAAATATAGTCGAATTTTAGAGTGTCGATGGGAACCTTTAGGCAAACAGGTACATTAGCACAAATACATGGTGGGTCAAAATCATCAATTACACAATTGGGAAAGAACGAGATTTGGAGAAGATTGAGCAAGAGCCAGAATGGACTTTAGTAAAGAGCTTTTCCGTTTGGTGGCTTTTGGAGCGAGTTGAACACAACAAACCTAGGGCAATAGTTTGAAACATGAGCAGCATGCATTGGCTTGATTCAACGTAATACTGAAAGGCATTATAATTAATAAATGCTTAATAGAACACTCAGTAAGAGACGTTCAACGAAATATATCACACTCACTGTTTCAATGCCCCAAACATACAAAAACGTAATGAGTCACTAGAGTACATTGATGAAAACCAAATGGTAAGAAATAACAAAGAGCTCCTTAAAAAACAGGTGAAGAGAATGAGCAGCGATAGATGCACTTGGTAGCGTAAACTCCATGAAGAATAAAAAAAACAATGACTGAGTAAAGCTTGACTGCATGATGAAACAGTGAATATCATTAAGCGCTAAACACTACATGAACATTTAACTGACGATCACGTAGCATAGCTGCGCGTGAAATTACAACACAACAGTAGCATAACCTCACCAAGAAACTGCGCTCAACTCCTTCATTGCGATGCTAGGGAAAAGTATCAATATCCAACAATACAGCGTTATTGTTCACAGAGGAATCAATGCCACGCATGCCTAATGGAATTCCAACCATTTCAACACACGCAATGCTTAGCGACACACGTAATAAATTATTTTTTATTTATTCATCAATTTTTAATTTTTTTAAAGCAGTATTATTTCACGTAATCAATACTGCTGGCACCTGCATGAAATTGTTACGGAGCCGAAGAGTGAGACCTAGGGTCGTATTTTCAAACAATTTACGTAGCTGTAGCGGTACAGCTCGCAGCCTAAAGCCTCTTAACTCAACTACGAGGAGGCAACACTTACGCCAAGATGACGTGCATTACTTTCAAATCTTCCTATGAAATGTGGAAGAAAACAACGAGAGCAGATTATTATTATTACATAAGAAAGTTTTAACCTCCCTTAACCACGACAAAGATGTTCCAAGAGAGGAAGGCACCATTTAGTATGGTGCTGAGGGAACGCGGAATCTATGCACAAGGTGCACAGAAACAGCAAGCAAAGAAAGAAGTCAATGAGAGCAGAATCGTACCAGACGTTTCATTATTACAGGTGTTTAGAGGTCAGTTTCAGCCCCATTAAAACTGAACACAACGGAGCATTAGGTAAGAAGCAAGCCTCTGCGAAACAAGGTATGCTTACGTAACTTTGTATATTACTTCACTTCATTTGAGCGTAAATTTTTAATTAATCATTAAAAGGAAAATACACATTTGCAAGTAATAATCCAGTTCACAGGCTGTTTTCACTTGAAAAGCGCACATAAATTAAATAAAATATTTTAATTCTACTAGCTAAGTTAAACTCCTAAACAAAATACCTACAAATATTCGCAAAATCCAGGAAGATTTACTTAGCAAATATGTAAAGCGTACAGACCCTAAGGAAAAATAATACGATCACATCACGAGACCACGAAGTACACATTCATATCATACGACCAATATTTTAATTTCAATAGACACCAACGAGGCCTTGCTGCCTTTAATGAGAAGTGCGACTGCCTTACTCGCTCTCTCGTGATTTTTGTATCCATGATATCTGTCGCGCTGGCAGCGCATAGACTATACTTGGGGTTCCTAAATATCATCGATATTCCAATGGAAAAGTTGGACTGAGTGACGCTATCATAGATTACATAATTAATTACAATTGGTATCTCTAATGTCATACACCTACTAGAAAGAACAGATTGCACATCGGCATTTTCACAGAAACGTTTCAATTGTCTTCTCAGTTCGAAAGAATCATAAAAATTTAAACGGTGATCTCGAACACTTTTAACTTGCCACCTCATGCGTTCAGCAAAAAAAACTTATCGAGACTCCCGTTTTGTGAACATATCAAAATGCCCATGTCAAATAGGATAAAATAACTCCAAATCCCAGACCCAAACGAAAATTTTCAAAATAAATTCAACAGACTTCAACAAATCGACTGAGTGAACACGTCCAGCAAATGTGAGTTGACGCAGCAGCGCAGCTCAGGGCCGCTCTTGTAGGAACTCGAACACGGACGAGAAGTCCTTTTCTGAATAACCCGATCCGGCCATGAGGCGATACACCTGCACACACAGGCATGTGAGATACACCTGGGAACACGGTCATGCAAGGTAAACCTGGGAACACGGTCAGAACACCTTTCTTTCCGAAAAAAGAAATACGGCAACATCAATATCTCGATACGCAATAAGTGAAATGCTTCAAAGCTCTGCTCATTCTCAAACTTATACCCAAACAACACAATTTGGTGGGGGCAAATGACCCTTAAAATATCATACTTTAAAAATATAATACTTTCACAGCTAATTGAGGATTTTCAAGCTGGAATCGCGCACTCACAAGCAAAAGCCTCTTATGACGCGTGAGGTGTAACTCAAGATGGTAAATCAATAAACCCTGTGCATTCCTGCACAATTTTTTCCCCCTTTCTACTAAGAACACATTTTTTGCAATCCAAATTAAATAAACTGGTCTCTAGCATTAGTTACTTTCAAGTAGGAGAATGTACTTTTGACTATGAGAGTGAACAAAGGCTCTTGACGGTCAAATTGAAACTGTTTAGGGCACTCCTTATTACATATCAATTTGCTAAACCGGTAGAAAACACATCCACTAACATCAGGATTAAGCGTATCAGTGGAAATCAATGTTAGCAACAAACTAATAACCTGTACACATGACCATTAAAACCAGGAATGAACTTATCAATTGAAATATACATTAGCAACGAATTAATGACCCGAATCGTGACAATAGCACCGAATTAATGACCCGAATACATGACATTAAAACGAGGAATAGGCGAGTCATTCCTACATTTGTCCCGAATCAATGATGACTCCGATTTCCTCCATCCTACCACTGAGGCACAGGACCCGGCACACGCACCAGACACAATACCCGGCACACGCACCCCAGAGACACATGACCCGGCACACACCTGCAGAGCGAGGCCTCCCAGCGGCGTGGGGGAGGTGGTGCTGACGGCGGCGTCCAGAGCCAGCCCCAGGTCCTTGGCCACCAGCGCGGTCGCGAACCCGCCCTGCTCGACACCACCATTTATTTTTTATATTTTCATTGTTTAATTAGGAAAGTTACTGCTCTGATCTCTTATTTTTTAAGGTCACTTCACTGTCTAACTTTTCCGCCAAAGTATCTTTTTGTAGTCAAATGTCCACTCAAGAATATCCAGTCTAGCTTTTTTGCAAAGGTATCTATAATTTTAGCTGCCCAAGAAACTCAGTCTAACTTTTCCGCGGATGTATCAATGATTTTAGCAGCCCAAACATACCCAATATAACTTTTTGACCAGGGCCTCAACGTTTTTAGCAGTTCCAGTATGCATTCTGACTAGGGCGTCAAAATTATAGATAAAACGGTGGAGAAGCTAAACTGAGTAGCCTATCTACTGGTGGTCTAAAATCATAGATGGTGGTGCAAAAAAGTTAAAATGGGTTAGTTATGTACTTTATTGCCTGTGATTATCTGCAGAGCTTATAGTATCAGATATTTACAAACGGTAGAAATCTAAGATCTTTTAGACATAATAAGAAGAATGTAGTACCCTGACCTGGTACTGGTTGGAGGAGGGTACACCAGGCATCACACCAGGCACGGGGTTGTAAGTGTCACTAGACCAGCACCGTCCAGAGCTGCTGTTCAGGATGCTCCCCAGTAACTTAGGATCCAGGCCTAACCTGCACAAATTAATACATGCAATACTGCACACTAGACGCTCCATCACACAACCAGCAACTGATTTTCGAAAACTCTCATTTCTTTACACTCAATTATCGTTTTTCTCTCTTCTGCAGCCTATCATGGAGACAACTTATCACTGACAACTGCTTAAGATTCATCAGCAACACATTATGTTTCTTGTCCTCTAACAAGCATCAAGCCTCGAGTAAAATGATAGGGTTGGTGCAAGACCAAAATTGAACAGAGTACACAGTAAGTCCTTTCATTATTTCTTAATTCACTTGTTACAATGGATGCACGGAGATTGGACGACTTAGTTTGTTGTAGCCTTATGCTATTATATTCTAATGTCAGACTAACCGCATGCCGAGGTTCATGGTCTCCGCCGTGCCGATCATGGAGATGGCAAGCAACATGTTGTTGCAGATCTTAGCAGCCTGTCCCATGCCCACAGCTCCGCAATGCACGATGTTCTTGCCCATGCAAGACAGCAGCTCATTGGCAGCATCAAATTCCTCCTGGGGACCGCCTACCATGAACGTCAGCGTCGCACCCTTTGATGCATTCACTCCTGAGGACGAAATTCCAGCATAGATGTGGAGTCATTGTCGTCACAGTGAATACGTCTGAGTTTGCAATCAAATTCCATAATATCAGGGCGCATAGACTATAGACATAGACATAGACAAATGATGCTCAAGAAATGAAGTCTCTATCATCAAAGCAAATACGTCTGAGTTTGCAATCAAACTACATAAATATCAAAAAGAATAAAGAACTTAGGTATGTAAAACAGAGGTCATGAACCCAAAAATACAAATGAGAAAAACGCTAGTTCTATCCCCACAGAAAAATTGAAACACTAAAAAAAAAATCTACAAGAAACAAGCAATAGAGAATCCAAACGCAAAATAGCTTCAGAGTAGAGTTGAGAAAATAATAAAGTTGTTTTTTGCGTCACTCTCTTTGCACAATAAATTGAGCATTTATTGAATTTAGACCACAAATACAAAATTCCCCTGGATGCGGCGAGGCGGCAATAAAACTCAGTGCATTCTGCTCTTTTGAGACTTTTTCATATTCCTTGAAGTCTAAAAAATATCCATTTAAATTGGCAGAAAAAATACAATAAGACTTTCCAATTGGCAATCAATTGGAAAGGATCTACCAAACATAAATACTTAACGCCTCTCGCTTCAATGAATAACTCTCACTTGGGCGACAATTGGACATCACAAGGCGCGGTCTAGTGCTATGGTGCAAAGTTCAAACGATCACAGCTCTAGTTCTATTAATCAACAAAAATTATTCAAACCAAGCTTCTAGTCAACTGACAATGAATTTGATTTGGCTTTTCATTACAAGGAAGGACACCAATACCAGTTGCTCCAAACAATCAGCCACAAACACAGGCAGGAACACATGGACATTAATGTATGGACAGGAACATAGGGATAGGAACACATGAACATTAATGTATGGACAGGAACACAGGCAGGAACACATGAACATTAATATATGAACAGGAACACATGAACATTAATGTATGAACAGGAACACAGGGGTAGGAAAAATATGGACATTAATGTATGAACAGGAACACATGAACATTAATGTATGAACAGGAACACAGGGATAGGAACACATGAACATTAATGTATGAACAGAAACACAGGGATAGGAACACATGAACATTAATGTATGAAAAGGAACACAGGGATAGGAACACATGCCCACACCTCCAGAGACAGGCAGGAACACATGAACATTTATGTAGGGATAGGAACACATGCCCACACCTCCAGAGACAGGCGCGTCCATGTAGACAGCTCCTTTCAAGGCAGCAAGCTCAGCCACCTTCTTGGAGACGCTGGGGGCGATGGTGCTGCTGTCGAGCAGCAGGGAGCCCGTCTTGACTGACTTGAGCAGTCCAGTGTTGGCGTCTGTGTAGCACTGCAGCACCTGCTCCGAGTTGCGCAGCATCGTCAGCACCTGGTCGCACTGTAGACAACTCAAGCATGAGAACATTAAGTCCAGTAGCTGATCAACATTTTCATTTCTGAATCTCAACCATGAGAACATCAAGTCCAGCAGCTGGTCAATATTTTCATTTCTGAATCTCAAGCATGAGAACATCAAGTCCAGCAGCTGGTCAATATTTTCATTTCTGAATCTCAAGCATGAGAACATCAAGTGCAGAAGCTGGTCAATATTTTCATTTCTGAATCTCAAGCATGAGAACATCCAGTCCAGCAGCTGGTCAATATTTTCATTTCTGAATCTCAAGCATGAGAACATCAAGTGCAGAAGCTGGTCAATATTTTCATTTCTGAATCTCAAGCATGAGAACATCAAGTCCAGTAGCTGATCAATATTTTCATTTCTGAATCTCAAGCATGAGAACATCAGGTGCAGAAGCTGGTCAATATTTTCATTTCTGAATCTCAAGCATGAGAACATCAAGTCCAGCAGCTGGTCAATATTTTCATTTCTGAATCTCAAGCATGAGAACATCAAGTCCAGCAGCTGGTCAATATTTTCATTTCTGAAGCTCAAGCATGAGAACATCAAGTCCAGCAGCTGGTCAATATTTTCATTTCTGAATCTCTATCTCAAAAGCAGGCCGACATGCACGTGCTCAGTGCTGCATCTGGTCAGCATTGAACATGGTTTTTATTGTACCTGGTGTGCAATTTGCTAGCTTGCATTGTACTTGGTGTGTAATGTACCCAATTTGCAAAAGACCTTGTTTGAAATATACTCCGTTTGCAATGTATCGAATTTGACAAAACCCAATTTGGTGATCTGCAATATATCCAGTGATGTGCAATATACCCACCCAATGATCTGCAACAAACTCAGCCAGTAATGGACCAGGTCAGCAATAATCCCAATGATCTGAAATAAACTCAGTGCGTAATGTTCCTAGTCAGCAATGTGCCCAGTTATCAGCAACAAACCTAGAGAGCATGAAGGCGTGCCCCCAAATATGTTTTTTGTGTATCTGTAATATCTAGCTTGCATCAATACAAATTTGATCTGTTTTTTATTGTCTTTTTTGAGTGATTATTAATGTTCAGTATAAAGGTTATAAGAGTTTAAATGTGTGTTTTTAAGTGTCCATTAGTCGTTTTGTGTTCTTGATTTTGCTGTGTTTTAGTGTTTGAATAATTTCTTAAAGGACTGTCCTTTTTTTTTGCTTTCAGTCATTCAGATTTACAGTAAAACTAGTGTATTATTATTTCTTGGCAGAGCTATTCTTTCACCTTATAAAATCAAGTGTTGATCTGGCGAGTGTTGCTTCATTGTACATTTTCCTTTTCTTGTACATATTTTTTTGTTGCTCTAGGCTAAGATTTACATTATGTTGAGCATGATGTTTTCTTTTGGCATATTGGTTCTTTTATTTCTTTTTTCTTGAAAGATTTAGTTTTTGTAGTTTTGCTAGATTTCAAGACCATTTTTGTAATAATAATTTTCTTAGGTCATTTTTTTGAATTTGTTGTTCAATGATTTGATTTGAGTTTAATTTCATTCATATTCATTTCATAGTCCATTTTTTCAGTTACTTTGTTTCATTTAATGTTGATGCATTTACTTTGTTTAGCATGAATTCATTCTTAGCATGATTTATTTTGTTTAGCTTCTTACTTTATTTTGAAATTTAATTTTGAGGAATCCAAAAGGACTGGTATGGTTTTTTTTCTGCATTTTTATTTTTGCATCATCTCTGTTTTCAGGGCTTTATTTATGCTGGCTTCTGATTTGTCTGCACTGTTTCCAAGCCTTGTCACTTGTCATTACATGTCCAAATCACCTGTTCCACAATAAACCATCATTGTCAAAATCAGTTTCATTACTCCCTCACTATGTAGTTCACAAACAGCTACATGTAATGATGGGTAAATGCTAGTGCCTCACCCTCTTACAAGCACAGTACCTGATCAGCAACATCCTTGGGAGAGGAGGCAGCAACAGCCCCATGGGAGACCAGCAGGTCCACAGCGTCTGAGCTGATGTCATGTACCACCACCTCGTGACCCTGCAATGCCACACGATGTACAGCAAGCTGAAGCTTTACTCACTGCCTTACCTACATCACCACACACAAGTTTCTGCTGTAATAAAGTTCTCATGAATTTGTCAGGTAATCATATTGTAATGTTCCTTATTTGTATTTCTTTATTTCTGATGATTGCACTTTGAAAGCATGCACTCAAATCTTCATTTTGTACTTCATTTGAATTATTATGCGAGTCATTTGCACCCATTCATGTATACATTTTAATCATTCCTTTCTCTTTTGAAAGAAATTGAGCATGCAAAATTTATATTCTTAAACCTTGCGGCTATCTTCATAAGTTTACTCTCAAATAGCTCAAAATTGATTACATCAAAAACTTCCCTATATTTATCTTAAATCCATTTTTATTTTAATTAGAGCAAACAAAAATTCTTCCATGATTTTAATGGTAGTAGGTTTGATCAGTAAAACTGTTAATCCTTGTTTTTTCCAGTAAATTAAGAAGCAATCCCAACTTACAGTACATAACTACTAGTTATGTTGACCAACCACAACGATTCAAACTGACTTCCTACCAAACACACGGCTGAACTTCCATTTTGCAAGAGACTACAGGGCAAAATTATGACACACGTCAGATCCCTAGCAGCAGACTATACCATTGGTCACTGAGCATCACTATATAGTGCAATAACAGCACTGATACAAGTATTGTAATTGGACACTATCTTTTGACACTCCATTTGTGGTATATTTCCCATCACACAGATCAGTTTACCCTCTAAAATGAGATGGATGTGCTACTCAAGACAAATGCTACTTTTGCGTTATTACAGCTCACCTTCTTCATGAGGTTTTCAGCCATAGGTCCACCCATAATACCCAGGCCAATGAATCCAACTTTGCTGCTATGACTGCAACTAGCTGCACAAAAGATACAAATCTCCATAAACACAAGATAACCAACAACATTTTACTAGATATTAAAAAATTTAGTATCTAACATTTTAATTAATATAATTCACTAGAACTCTGTACTACAAAAAAAAAGGAGTATATTAACCCAGAAACAGATGGGGTTCTTGCGTAAACCATGCAACCCAAACCATAGCAAATACTGTACATTTTGATTTTTTGGAATGCTAACTCCACATGAGTAAAACCATGCACACATTAAATATTTATCATGAAATCTTTCAAACTCAGGCTCAGCAAACTGAGAAAGGACAATAGATATTGTTGACAGATGTAAAATTTTCATTAACCAGTATAATATTATGTTTAAAATACCTATTTGGCATTGGTGAAAAAATTATGACACAACCCAGTACACACAAAAATTTTATACAGAAAAGAAGGAGAATAATTACGCTATTTTGCATCATAATTAATATCAAAAATTTGAATCCTCATGTCAATATGCATATATGATGTTAGATATTTCACAAGTTTGGCCCAAGTTGTGAATGATTATACTGTAATATATTGAATAATTGAACAACATCTAACTTACAATATGCATTTAAAAATTTTTCTTTAAATAACAACTCTTATTTATTTATTGAACTCACTTGAAAAGTTTGCTGAGAATGCTCTTCTGCTCAGTGTTCTAAACATGACTGGATGCAACATTCTGGAAAAAACTACAGCAAATGTCGAAACAGAGTGCACCCAGACCTCAACAGTAGATTTTGAATATTACCTAATTTAAAAAGTTCTCCTCTTAGTAAATCTAATGAGGTCAAGAATTAAATAATACCTTATTTACTAGACTTTAATTTTGGCAAAAAATAAATCCTAATTAACATTGATTAAGATTTATACCAATAGAATACATGTAGGGCTCTATATTAAACAATGCCCATTATTGCTACCAAAATTTTAAAATTTGTGTTCCTATGTTTATAAAGCACCAAGTGCTAAAGAATCCAATGAATTAGGATCATTTTAAAATAAGTACGTTCTTTCCTGAGAATTAGAATTTTATACTTCAATTTTAGTTATACTAATTAAATTATATCGGTTTTCAAGAATGGAAAACTGTAATTTCAGAATTTGCAGACTATTTTTTAGCAAAATAATTTATCAAATTTAATAATCTATTCTTAAAATTGCTTGGTTTTATAACAAAAGAAGTACACTTTAGTAATGATCCTTTAACTATCTTTACAAGACTTAAATAGGTACATTACAAACTAGTTACCAAAAATAAATTGTAAATCAATTTTTTATACACTGACCATTTAAAATTTATAAATGAGTAAGATATTCATAGCCATTTAGCACCATATTACATCAAAAATGATGATAAAAATATACTTTTATCTAGGATTCATACCATGCATCACAAGTTTGCTTCTGGAAACCTTTGCAAACCAAACATTCAAAAGATATTACCCATTTCAATGGCCATGCTATGCACGTCTTGCTTTCTATTTTGTCAAAAATAACTTGCATAATTAAGCATCTGTCATTTGACAGAGGTGTAGGTGTGTGTCATCAAAACCCGTCGCCATGTCCTGGACTCTTAATTGTGAATCTGGTACATGTTGCCCATCAGCAAACCTAGGTTTGCCATAAATGGTTTTATGCGTCTCATTGAGCGCTATTCATTGCTGAAAGGTAAAATAAGGTTGGGGGGACAGGGGAGATGAGGTAACATATTCAAAGTTGCATGAACTCTTCCGCTCAGTCTGGCCTCTGAAGGGAACGAGCGAGGAGTATTGCTACCGGCGCTGTGTAACCCAGCTGTGGAGCTGAGGCATGCCAGCACACACTCTGCCTCTTAAAAGGTTGCCATTGATGTATTGGGGATGCTGATTTATTCCTTACCCAAATAAGTATATGTAAACTTAGATACATATGAGTTCTGATTATAAATTGGTAATGTCCTGGTGTAAATCTATTAAAATAATCATAGGTAAATGTGTAGCGCTTGGTAATAATCGATTTTTGAATTTTTGGTGCCAAAACATAGTTAATAAGATTGAAATAAACAAGTTTTCTTCCATGCACTTTTCATCGCAAATGACTATTTTACGAGTTACAGCGGTATGGTACTTATCGCAATTGCATTGTTGCAAGCGCGAGAAAAGCGCACTCGATCATTCAAGCGCGTCGAAAGAAAGAGTTCATTGCAGTGTTGCCATACAACGCTCTCAATGAATTTCTTTTCGCTTCAAAGACCAGAGTTGAGGTCAGTAATTTACTGCTATAACTCGTTAAATACTAATTTGCGACGAAAAGAGCATAGAAAAAAACTTGTATATTTTGATCTGATTAACTATGTTTTGGCACCAAAAATTCGAAATTTGATTATTAGCAAACGCTACACATTAACCCAATCATAGAGCAAGCCTCATTTTTAAGAGAACTTTAACTGTTATTCCTCTTATAATTTAGGTTTCATAAATTATATTTATTTCATAAATAAGCAATGTAGTCTTACATATTTGTAAAATTTTGTTTAGGCTGCTGAAATTAGGCATAATGCAACAGTCCGAGCTCCTGCCGTACAAGTGATGGTTTTTTTCACAGGCTTAAATTAGTTTATCAATGTATGTATCTTAAATTTTGTTTGCAATTTTCAATCCATGTCTATGCCAATTTACATCAGTAGAATTGACGGTCAATATTGATTTTAGGCCTTTCACGGAAATTAAAAATTCCGTTCCAAAGAATCACCACAGGAACACATTTAAAAACGATTTACATGAATGACATTCTGCTCGCTGATGCGTTATTTTTGAGTTATTAAACATTGTACTTATAAGAACGTCGTATATAAAAGTGAAGGAACGGACACGTAAATATGCTGTAATACGGTATTAACGTAACGATGGGTGAGGTTAGGATAGGTTATGGCAGGTTAGTTAAATGAACTAATAAAAAATAACACAAATCAATCTAAAATAGCTTACCTTAACTTACCCAAACCGTCTCTGTTCGTTTCCCGCCAAGAAGTGGGCGTGTCCCGCCAGAAAAGTGGGCGTCACCCAACAATGCGGCGACTATGCAACCGACCAAATAATGTTATTCGTATCTGAACGTAATTATTGTTATATCTCAAAAATAATGCATCAGCGAGCAGAATGTCATTCGTGTAAAACGTTTTTAAATGTGTTCCTTTGCTGATTCTTTGGAACGGAATTTTTAATTTCCGTGAAAGGCCTAAAATCAATATTGACCGAATTGACAACAGTATGCACAAACATTTACTTTTTTGTTGAAAAATGTTGTAATCTGCCACTTGTTGGAACATGGGAAAAGACTGTCAGTATCCAGTGCTAACAGAGTTATAGCTCAATATCTTTTTTGCACACTAATATGGCTTGGTTATTTCTTCATTTGAATCCTGAACAGGTGTGTAGGAACTACAAGATTCGTAGAACATACATTCACCTCCGTAGTGACTATGAGCCGAACAATTATGGGGCAGCACACAACATAAAATCTTGAAATTTTATCCCTATTGTGGGAAGCTGCTTACTCAAATGGCAAAATTATAGGTAGCAGATTAGAAGTCAGCGTAGCATATTTGTCTTCACAAAATCAACCAGTTGAATTTTACGTATTAAAGACTACTATGCTAAATTACCATTCAAATATGTTTAGTTCTTAATACTGTGTCGTAAATAAGAAGAGGATGAATTACAAGGTGCTGGATTAGAACAATATTTTAATAAAAATACCAACAATTCCAAAGACGAACTTGAACTTGAAATTGAGGGCCGACAGTGTCGGGGCCTTTGTAACGGCCTGCAATTCCCTCCTCACTACTCACACACACAAAAAAGAGTTCAGCACCTGCGTACCAGACTTGTCCACTAAACTAATCAGGATCCACCAATCCTTGTCACAAACTCCCATTAGTAGGCATCACTGGGATAACCAGTACGTCAC
>JACJUY010006936.1:6799-43376 GCA_014220935.1 Platorchestia sp. MABIK
AAATGAGCAAATTAGATTTATTTTGCGTCTAGAACTATGAGGTAGGTAATCGGGATTTGAGACAGTTTCTCATGCTTTATAAGCTAGTTTTATTAAATGTTTAGGGTCTTAGAATGGTTGAGCAGCAACTTAGTTCTTAAAACTAACCCTCATTGGACATGTAGACCCAAATATACTTCAATCTCATTCCAACAAAACGAACTATAAGAGTTTCTTCTGATTAGTTGGTGAGATTCCTTAAACAAAATACACTTATTTTGAAATAAGGTCTCGCTTATTCACTATTCTAATATTTGAGCCAATCTGACTGGTACCAAAATCAACACAAATTTATTAGCCCTAACCACACGCAGGAAGCATGAATTTTTCCGGAACTCACATGATCTGGAATTATTAACCTTTTTTACTTCAAAGTGAGGACATTATAAAACCCACAGCTCTCACTCCGTATTTATGCACGTGGCTCATCTGTATTATTCTGAATTATCATTCTAATGTACACTACCCCAGAATTAGCAGAAACTCAATTTGACATCGTGGTTGCGTGCTTTGAGCGCTTATTTGCGTTAAGGTGATATGTTTCTGTACTGGTGGCTCAAATAAATGTACTATCACTCTTGTAATATTTTCATAAAACAAAGGGGCTTAAGTTCTTTGTTTGCAAGGATCCTTTGTAGGATAACTTTTGCGTGGCCTGTCATACTATTTTACAGTTTTCTACAATTGACCGTGAAATTGAAAATGTAGACTAAAATCATGTACCTAGGAGCCCGACCTCTGATAACAAGAAGTTCACGAATATCATGTTCTCAGGTCATGATTTTGATACCGAAGACGACTGATGACAATATGGATTTAACTCGACGTTGTTTCCACCATGGTGCTCTAATTGGGTCAGTGCATGGAGACCAAAATAATTACATCGATAGTTAAAAATATTGTGTTTGAACAGTGTTATTTTGAATAGAATAAATTAGAAAGAAAGTTCCTCCGACAAAAATTTGTTGAATCTGAAATGTGCTCGTATAAACACTGATCGCTCCTAGAAATATACGACCCATGGAACGACTTGACTGGCAGCTCTCCATCCAGGAAATATGTATCAATTACCCCCAAAATTAGTAAGAACCATCATTTTCGATAGAGAACATTATCGAAAAGAAGCAAAAAATTCGACTGACTAGTGCGCTTTTTGATTGTCTAGCATCAACAGTTACTGAAGTTACAAATTACAAATGCTTTATCGAAAAATGTAAACTTGGCACAGCACTTTTTCCCGCAGCGCACAATTGAAGCACCGGTAACGACGGAAGTGGCCTATTGTAACTATGTAACACTACGTAGTGTACACGGCCCGTCAGAAATGATGGGATTCGATATTTTCCATACATACCGTAAATCCTCCAGGTTTGGATGACGAACAAATATATCAACCCTGATAGCACCCGTGATTAAAATAATCTTGTACGTGTGCTTTGGTGGAAATCGTTTCACAGATGAAGTCATTAAGAATCCTTCAAATCATATCAAAGCTGTTTCTTAAGGAGCGGACACCAAAGAAATACATAAATACCCCTAAAGTATTATTAGGTAAGATTACATAGGAAAGGTATGTGTTTTGCTAAGACGACCTCACAAAGAATGTCGACTGCTTAGGTGGCTCTGTTGTGAAAATAAGTGAATACCATATCTACATGATGGTTACCTGAAACTCAGAAGAGATATTTGCACATGTCTTTTCTTTAGTACCGTTTAAATCTAATGTAAAGGATGCATGTAGGTGTAAGTGAAAATTAACCTTCATAAATTGAGCACCATGGAGAAATAAAAAGCAAACCCCTAATTAATGTTCGGAAATATAGTATTACCAAAAATGAATAAATGAATACTTACGTAAGGATATATTCAGTTGTAGAACACTTCTAAGTGAGTTAATAACAATTCTTGGAGACCTGAAAAACAAGTACTTTTCGTAGCGGACACTGCCTGGACTGGCACTGTCCACAAAAATGCTCTGACGATCATTAATTTACCTGCATAATGAGAAGCAAAATTTTTTGAGTTCACCCACTGGAATATTTTTTCCAGAATGGTCGGCGATCCTAATTTTTTCAGTACCCGATTGTGCATACAGCAGTGGCTCTCTTCCGGCTTGTATGAATGATGCAAAAAAATGAACAGAATATGAAATCGTGCATGGTACAGGATACATGGGTGTGGACTCGATCAAGAAGGAAAGAGCCAGGATTCTATGAAAAGTGTGGGAACCAACAATAATGTGTTTCTCTTTGTTTTTTAGCCGTTATCCAGATAGAAACTTGGTCACAGTGACAGGAAGCAATGCAGACAAACCAGTTCTCATTCAGCTTTCTCAAGTAAGAGCCACGGCCAGAGGGCACATGACTGCGGCAGCCCTATATAAACACGGAGCTGCACGTGCTATCCTCACTCGCCGTTCAGTTTTATTCCGTCACATTTGTTCCTGTGTATCCAGTCTACGCATTGACCACCATGGGACTGCATATTGCATTACGGGTAAACCACCTCGTTCAGATATACTCTGTTAAACATTCGTGAGATACGCAGATCAATTTCTCCAACTTGCTTTTGCCCTGCATTTTCATTTCTAAATTAATGGAAAATGTCTTATATTTCGAAAAACGCACTTCTAAAAATATAGCTGGTAACCTCAACATACGAACATCACGTTGCTTAGAGACCTATTTACGTCGCTAACATAAAAAGACCAGATAAACTAATGGTGTAATCTTCAGAAAACATTTATCGAAAACACGATAGTGGAAAGAAATGATTACAATGAAATTTAAATTAGAGTTAATGTTTAATTTGATGTGTATGTGATGTAGACATTATTGTGCACCCAAGCTCATTTCAGTCCTATACAACGAGTAAAATAAGATCCCCGTGTTGTGTCCGGAGTGTCAACCATTTTGGTCTGTCCGACCATGTTGTTAACAGTGACTAGACCAGGACACTGACACCATAAGGTGTAAATTACTGCGCTTTCAGCATAAGTAAATAATTTAAAGCTTTAGAAATACCCGTGATATTTGGCGTAAGTTTGTTATCTGATAGATTTGTAATTTAGGTTAACCATATTTTTAATCGTATTAATTTACGTACAAATTTATGAATAACCACTACAACTGTTTGTACATGGAGTAAGTTTTAATCATCCACCATGTCGTACGAAGAAAGTTGGAATTCATTGAAAAACATTCATTCCAAATTCCTAGGTGTTGGAACGACATTTTTCAGTTCCTTATTGAGCTTACACAATGGTGTGACAATTCCTTCACGATCCCACGGGATTCATTTCAGACAACGAAATACACAAGTTACTCTAAATTAATTCATTGTTCGAATTTCAGAAAAGACGTCACTAACTTTTTCGTTTCTCCGCCATCTTTGTTCAGGAGGTTTGAGAAACAGACGACAGCTTGAGAAGCTCTGGCGCTGTGAGCGGAATTCGTCACTAAAATCGTACTACTGAGCTCTCTCATAAGCCTATACAATGTACGAGGCTGTCGCGTAACTCATGCTGCAATGTGAGCGTGCTGGCATACAGTATGACGTGAATAAGATCTGTATAAATATACTATACAAGGCTTAGAAGTGATAACACGTTTGTGAACTTACTTGTATGAACAACTAAATACTAACTCATTCATACATATATTAGCGCACATACATGTACGTGAGGTGGGAAAATGTTTTTTGGATATATTGAAATTTTGAACAAATTTATTCCATATCACACGTTTTGAACGTATGTTTTCAGAAGGACGCTGTTCTTTCGTTCGAAATCGATGTCATTGCTTTCGAGATTGTGCCTCCTGACATGCTAACCAGCTCAGGCGTTTGGTACGTGCTTCCCGAGCACCAACAATTTAACCGCTCCGAAAGCAGATACATAGGTCGCTCGTTTAAATAGATCTAAGTGAACTCGTAAAATGACCTGAGCACAGTAAATAAATTTATTTAAGAAAAACTAGCCCCAGTATTAAATAAATACGAATTAAAATACACACGCTTTTGGAAATTTCGTGAAAAAAATCAAACGAAGCTGTAATGATTCTATGAGCTTCCAATACTTGTGCACCTTCTGTATATAAATTCTTAGATTCAGCTCAAGCTTCACTATTTGTTAAAGGAGATCAGGACTTATTAGGGATATCGATTCTTTTAACTGTTTGCTCCACGGAGAATTTATTCAATTTACATGAACCCCAGACGAATCACAAATGCTACAGAAACTACCGTCTTATCTCCGAGTGGCGCAGGTAGGACCGGTATAGTGAGGCCGGATAGCATTTGCTGCTGGATTATGAGTGGTGTAGGAGCGTGACAGGCGAATGCATGGCAGTAAATGTAACTGCGACGCACAATGTAGGAACACTATTATCGTTGGTGCGCAGCGATAATAAGTGTGGTGGCAGCAATGTACATATCTAATCACGAGGTTCTTTGTTAGTACAGGGATTGATTGTGTCAACAAAAGGGAAATTGTTATGTTTCTCGATACCCATGCAGTATTTTATTTGAATTTATTGCAATTGACGTTCACTCAAGGCTGCCAAACTTGCAGAGGAGATTGAGGACGATGAGGTCGGAACTCCGACGCATCTCAGGAGCTCCTCACAGCCCCCGTCAATGATCAATATAGGAAATAGGCCGTGCTCGGACGCTTGTTTGTACTCGTATCAGCGCATGCGTGACTTTCTCTCGTGTTGTCGGTGCCATCAGTTCTCCGTGCCTCAATAAAACGTGCCACGGAAGTCAAAAAATGTTTGGAATACAAGCTGAGGTCCACATATGTGTGCCCGCAGCTCTGTTTTGAGAAAGTTAGATATGATTGCTAGTTCAAGGTGTGCGCTAGGTTACCATGGGATAAGAAGATCGTAAACTCGGACCAAGTGAAGGTTTATTCCGTAAACGTAAGCTTGATGGATTCCATCTCTTTTAAAATCTGTGGATGGCGTCTCTCTGGGCGTTATGAATCCTTTTATTTATCCTCTGTTGTCCTGCCGGAAAGAGAGAGCATTGAACTTCCTCGTTATTTGACACATTGCTTCCTTTCAGACAGTTATGCATGTTTTGAAGCTCACAGTTGCACCACGCAAATCAAAACGCACAGTAGAACCTCGAGTAATAAGAGATCATCTGAATAGAACCTCAATTTTTACGTATAAAAATCAATACCCGCAATTCAAATAATACTATGCAGTAATTGATTCATGTTGTGTATAACTGGAAAAAACAAAATGTCATGCCAATGCGTTGAAGTTTGCATGAGGTGATTTCGTATTACTCTTGGATCGACTGTTTTGTATTCTCATTTGTGGTACGAGATATACTCTGAACTGAGGACCGTTGCAGATGCTGCTGCTTGTTGCCCTGTGCGCCGCCTTGAGTTGGGGGGCGCCCGCCCCCGACAACCCCTACTCCCCCCATCACCAGCCCCACCACCAGCCCCACCACGGCGGCCACTTGGGGCGCGTCAAGATCCAGGCCTATAGAGGTCCCGCCAAGGATTACTTCGCCCCCTGGGGGTACTTCGTGAAGCAGCCGCAGGATGACTTCAGGAAGAAATACCACTGAGACTCTACGTCCACAAGGATTTTAGCATTCTTGCCCATTTGCTGAGTTTAAGTCATAAGTCAGAGATCATTTTTTCCAATTTTGAAATTATGTAATATTATGTTACATTGAGTTATGTTACAATGTTATGTTACATTGAGTTACGTTACGATGTTATGTTACATTGAGTTATGTTACAATGTTATGTTACATTGAGTTATGTTACAATGTTATGTTACATTGAGTTATGTTACAATGTTATGTTACATTGAGTTATGTTACAATGTTATGTTACATTGAGTTATGGGTCATGGCATGCCCTACCTTACAATGAATTCGAGAAAAAATGAAATGTCTCTAAATTTATCGATCGAGATTTTTCCTGTTGAATGTGTACAAGTTCAGGAACATGTTTAAGATTCCAACACTACTATCAGCTAAATAATTCTATGTTCAGATCATACCTATACCTGCGCATGAAGCCGATCAACAGATATTCTCGGTGCTGAACTATTTTATAGTCCGACGAACTGTACGTCTCATAAGAATGTGTTTCTACTGAAAAAAGAGCTAATTTTTATAAAGGATAAATCTCTCGTCCCAAGTAGCTAGATTCTACATGTTACATTTCCCAAGTAAGTAGTTAGGTTTGAAACAGCGCGGTTATTTTGGAGTGTCACGTCTCGTTTCTGCAGGCAGCTCATCATCAAGGTTTCCCGTTATGATTAGCAGAGCGGGTGCCTGTGTTCTTCTTATTGCCCGCTTCACTGATCAAGTGCGCCAAATGGCAGCCTTGATTGCATACAGAGGGGACCTTAGAGTCTCAAGCGATTCGCAAATCTCAATAAGAATCCTAAATTTAAGCTATGTCTGTACTTCATCTAAGCTCTTAATTTATAATTTAAGGAAGGTGAATTTTGATCGACAAAAAATTGGTGCACACGCAATTGTAGTCAAATGTAAAAGAAACACTTAAATAAATACAGGATCGTCCAGATTACTGCCCTATATCGTAACCGATCTCTCGTATTTACAGTTTCAATTTGATGGCATTTACCCAGTTGAAGTTTCGACTGAATGGTTCATCATTTCATATATCATACTTTAGTTATTCATTTATTTCAATCATCATTACTATAATATTGATTAATCCTTCTGCGTGATTCCATAGTGGAAATGAAATAAAATCGATCTATTTGCTAACTCTAGGTTCAATAAAGTGTTTAACTTCAAATGTGTTTTTAACCTTAATAAAAAAGTTAACATTTTACGGCCACTGTTCGATGAGGTCTCTTCGAAGTAAAAAAGAAATTCTGATGCTACGTTTCCATTGAATTTTCAAGTACGTGTTGTTTTCCGACATTCATTGTTGTTTATTCTGGACACAACACGGTTTCGGATACATTATCTTGTTTTTCTTCCGTAGGTTTGTTAGATGTTAAGGATTATTTGACACCCAAAATTTTCAAATCTAAATTTCGGTAACCAAAAAGAACCTTTAGCTATGCAAGAAGTTTGAAATGGATTCCATCTAAAATAATCATCAATGAATACCTGCACAAAATTGGAGTACAACCGATGGCCAATTAAAATTTCAAGGTAGCAGTGCCGTTCTGAACTAATTTTGAGCTAGGTTGCTTATATATAACCTGAGTGAAATAACATACACAGACGACATCGCATTTTCTTCCCGCCCTCGGAAATGTAAAGTTATGATGACTTGACACGATGCTAGAAAATCCTCATGCTATTTTTTATGATTCGAGCACGCGTCGCCAACAAAAGTCTGCATAAATAACGGTTAGGTTATTATTACTTGACCGGACAACGGGGTCAGGAGAGAGCGGGCTGAAATTTCCTCCCCAGCTGACGTTGTGTAGTCCCTGGACTGGTTGTGCTCCTATACTTTATCGTAACACTGAATTTAAATTTAAATTTTAATATTTTACATGCGTTTGTATTTTAATAGTTGAATTGTGATCACTAAAATACTTTCTGTAAATACATCAACCTAGATTTTTCCAAAATAATACGGACATTGAGAAAAACTTCGAAAATGTTCAAGGTATAATTCAGGAATCAGTGTCATTCAAGTTTTGGTCGACTGCTGTAACTTAAATAGGTCAACTTGATCATCTGTGGTCTAACCCTCTTAAGTTATGTTCAAGTTACGCTCGAAAAACTACACACACGAGTAGATAGATCTGAATATAAGGCTGGACTCACAATTTTGCATGTACATATATAAGCGTGCATTTTTCATGCGCTTTGTCTCTACTCCCCTTAATATCAAAAGTTTAGTATGAATATCATGGCATGAATATCAATCAAACTTCTATAGTCAGTATAGAAACTTAATTTAAAATATACGTTATGTGTAATTTCTATAATTATTTAATTTACACGTTTTTAGGAATTCCTCCTATGTAGTATAGTTGGAAGTAGCGGCTCAGACCTTGTACTGAAGAATGGACACTATTTAAATATTACTTAAATGAATTGTACGAACGGAAAGAAACATAATTTTCAAATTTGATTCTAATGAATTTAATCTCCTTATTTTCATTTACGTCGCGTTATAGCTAATCAATTCCAGGTACACCAAAAGTTCATCAAAAATGCCAAGGAACATGTCTACACCTGATGGATAAAAGGTAATTGAAGCAAAAGAACAAGTTACACAACCGTCACTGGTATTTCTGATCGTGAAACATAACTGAGACAATACTCGTAGTGTTACTTGGCCGATACCGGAACGCTACAGGCACGCTGTTGAACGTTGCTTGAAGAATGTCACCATCTATACCAGTGGTTCTTAACCCCTGGGTCGCGACCCAAAGTTGGGTCGCCAAGCCATTTTATTCGGTCGCTAAGGATACCTGCTTTCAAAAGAATGATCTTATTATGAATGAATTTTTTTGTTGTCATGGAGGCTTGGGTCGCGACAGTTATTTTGGGCAGATTTTGGGTCACTGACAAAAAAGGTTAAGAACCACTGTTCTATACCATGAACGTCACCGACTGCCAGAATCGGCGGTACAAGGCGACGCTGAGGCAGATGCTGCTTTGTTCACAATGCCATTCGTTTGAACTTCCAAAAAATTTAAAACTTTAACCTACGTATCAGACCCATCTCTAAAAACATTCCTAAATTACATATTTCAAAAAGAAAGAGTGTATCGTGAGTTAATTTTTTGACTGAATATTTAGTTACATTCAGTTTCATTGAAATATCGATTTTAATTTCATATTGGTTTAAAAAAAATACCATTTCTGAAACAGAATATCAATTTCTTAATCTTTTTTGAAACGATATTGCATGAAAATATACAATAATGGATGAAAAAATCAATCGATATTGGATGAAAAATATTTCACGCACCACAAAAAATTAAATGTTATGAAAAATTACAAATTACGCGTTGCTTAAATGCAGTGCAGTTTTGACCTACTGCGCAACCAACCGACCTCTCTAAAGCCTTGAACATCACATTGTTTGAAACATCATCCCCCACCTGTGTTATTTTTTATTCCAGCAAGCACTTCAAATTATTCTTACATTGATGCTCATCAAATTTATGCCTATTTCCGTATCAGGTAAAAAATGTTCAACACAAAGAGAAGGGCTCTGCCTGCAGCACGTTTTGAGTCAAACTCTCGAATAGGCTGTATAAATGTCCATGGTATCATGTCTCGATTACTGAAAAAATTCTCCTTGCAGAGAGAAAATTAAAAAATTTAACGAATTAGAATTTAACGGTATACATGCGATAGGTAGGAAATTATATCTTTTTCAAAATAGTAGGCTTTGAAAGTTTGGTTCATTGAAGGTGTCACACTCCCTTCCCACTCGTCGAATTTTTTTTCAGACATGGAGCTAGATGGAGAATTCTTTTAGCATTCATGTAAAATTAACTAGAAGACAGATGATACAATACGATCAAACCAAAGCATAAAAAAAAAATTTTTATGAGCCCATAGCAAGAAATGATCTTTTCAACAAAGAGGCCTAACAAATGAGGCTTAGCTCACCGCCCTGTACTGAGTGAAATTCTCATATAGTCCTACGTGGAATTTCGAACATATTGTACATAAGTTTCGTGAAACGCTCTTAACTTGAAGCTTATCTAATTTCTTATCTTCCCCATGTCAAGACAAAAATTATGTGATGGAAAAATGAATGTGACCTTTCCTAACATCTCGTACGAAGTCAAATTTTTTAAAACCTATTATTTAAACGAGGTGTTATTTCTCAACGAATTGCTCCTCCAGATGGAGAATTCAAAGAGCCCGCGTTATAAATAAATTGGAATTGTCTTCGTGCAAGAGGAGAAATGATACATCGATCGGACGGAATTATAGCGTTTCAAAATCTTAGTAAAGACGATGTGTTAATAACCATAATCTTTTCCCTCCTCCCAAGTCTCAAAAGGTTTTCTCTTGGTAGGGGAGCGATAAAATGTTTTAAATTTTAATTTAAGGGTAAAATGAAATGTTTACGTACGAGTATATTAGGTGAAAAATGATACCTTGGACAATATGCTGTTCAAGGCGTTAGGTTGGTCGGTTGCTAGCGTAGTAGCTCAAAATAGATCTTCGCTAACACCGGGTAGGAAAATTTTTGATCATGAGTGACAGATTTTGAGTTGGAACTCCAAGAAAATCATGCTGAATTTGTCATTCAACTCATATTAACAGAAAAGGGCCATGAGGAGGTAAAAATTCGAGCAAGTATCATATTTTCTGATGCCCGATTTTTTTTAAAATAAATTTTGGCTGAGAAAACTGAACGCCTAATTTCCTGCATAAATATGAGAGCATTATAATTTGGAAGTTATTTTCTTATGAGCTAAATTTGCGAACGTCGTGCGTCGATAAACATGATGATAACAATACAAGCTAATGGAATTTCCAGCAAAATTTTTTTAGAAGTGGACTTAGAGACAAAAAAGTGGAAATATTGCAACTGTTATGCCAGTTACGTTTTCGGTGATGCGTGGCACTATGTGGATTCAACTAAGGGAAGAAAATGACTGCGTTTCCATGCATATCTTTAAAAATCTCCTTCTGAGCTGTATTTTCCCATCGCGTAGCGTGCGTGAAAGCTGTACGTCTGCAGCTGGAACAAGTGACAGTTGTTCGATGACGACGACCGTTACACTCAATCTTCTTGCATATCGGACGGGCCGTACTGGAAGTGTGGACGACTCCTAACTGCGGACTTGCACGTTGTTCTCCGGTTCCCAAGTAACTCCGAAGTTAGTGTAGCATGTAGAGCGTGAGGGTGAGGTAGACATCTGAATGCGCTCCGCCGCTCACTGCAGCAGCGTCCCGAAGCTATCAGTTAAAATAAGTCATCATTAGCCGCCGAGTAAAATTAATATTGGTGAGTGCACTCACCTTGTACGTGATTCATTTGTCACTTTTCATTCATTAGTCATTTGTTTCAACCAATGATGTTTTTTGTATCATCTGTTTGGAGATGAAAAAGTTTCCTACGTCATGTTTTGTATTTAATCCACAGTACTTATGACCACAGACAGAAAATTCTAGTTCTAATTGCTGACTTTGTAAATGCGCTGTCGTTACAAAATGTTAAAAGTTTGTCTCAAAATTTTATTTCGTTTTTGGAAAGATGTACTGCCAACCTTAAAAGTCCTCTCAAAAATAATAATGTAATATTGAAATCATATTTTCAGTGGTGCGTAAAATGTAACGTCGCTCCGTTAACACTTTTTTAAACAATTCCCCAGTTAGTCCATACACGGGGGTAAAATGGAGCACTAGCGAACACCAGGTCGTTTTGTTGAAGGATATCAACACGCGGGCTAAATAAGAGTGAAGAGCACTGCTGCTGGACTGCAGTTATGATGGCATGAGGCGCGTCCGTCACAATTCTGGCTGGAACATGGGGTCAGGTTTTCAAAGCATTTCCGACGTCGTTGCGGTACGGTTATCAGCGTGGCTAAGTCGATTTAGAAGAACTAACGCTGCTAGCTGTACCGCTGCGACAACCGAAATGGATTGAAAATCCTGCTCCAGTTGTGGTCGCTGCGAGAGGCGTGCAAAGAAGTTCTCCTATCTTGACGTTATGAAGTTTTCCATCAATAGTAAATCGTCTTTGAGGTGTCTCAGGACTTGAAAGGACGAAAAACCACGTTTTTTACTGGCGTTCATTTTGTTGCGCGACAATTATTCACAAAGGAATTATTTATTGGTCCAGTAAATTTTCCGGTCAATAGTGGCCCTTTTACGTTTTTGGAGATGCACTTTGCCATGGATACGGCTAATCTCGTGAATGGGTTT
Source organism: Platorchestia sp. MABIK (assembly GCA_014220935.1). Taxonomy (NCBI): domain Eukaryota; kingdom Metazoa; phylum Arthropoda; class Malacostraca; order Amphipoda; family Talitridae; genus Platorchestia; species Platorchestia sp. MABIK. The sequence goes on from JACJUY010006936.1 coordinate 18,707, forward strand.
CCTAAGGCAAGTAATTGTAAGGAAACTGTAAGAAAACAACAGAAAAAAGCGTAAAAAATTACGAGAATGAAAAATATTTACCAAAAAACTCTTATGTTTTTTGTTCGAAAGCATTTGAACTAATTAAAAATTTAAAAACGAGGAAAATTCCTTGGAACTCAATCATATTTAATTGTAAAACGTTTCGCAGTCCAGCTCCATCATCAGTTCAAAAATACGTCATGATGTCTGCAATAAAAGAAGAAACAAAATGTTGTAGACAGTCATTAAAAGTGATCACGAAAACAAAAATGAAAACATGTCACATGAAAACAAAATCGTCAAAATTGTTGTCGAGTTACCATTTGCAATGGATATGAAGTATCGGTATTTTTGAGGGCCGGTTTTCGTTTAAAAATATGCAACGACTCTATCCTAAAGTCATATGAAGTTGAAGCAGAATCTAAGATTTTGAAGTCTTTGGAGGATATCGGTACGTTGCATTTTTCTGCGTGAGTACATATTGCGGAGTGAGAGGAGTGAACTTATTGGTTCCCAGTACGGAAGCTTCTACCGCGATGTTCGGCCACTCTGATATAAAAATTACGTGACGTCATACCGACGTACGATGATGTGCACTGCACATAACTGTAAGAATAAATCAGAGAGGCCCGCATCTCCACCGGAAGCATGTCCTTGTACCGGTCCTTGTAAAAAAGCCACCTTAAAATTATTAACAAAAGCTACGCATAATTGAAGGTTTTGAAAGTATTTTTCACCCAACAATTTTAACTCCAGTGACAATTTCTCAAAGGGCGCTCCAAAATACGGGAACGAGCAGTATAGATGGTCTTTATTGTTTTCTCTAATAGTTTGCGAAGCGGATTACTTAGACAGAAATTTCTTAATTTGCGAATTGATGACACCCAAAAGAAAACCGTTAGTTGTAAAATACGTGGGTAAAAATTCAAATTCACAATGAACATTTTTGAAGGTTGAACCTATTTAGTAACCTCTATTGATTAGAGTTTGAGCACAATTAATTTTAAAACAGATTTTAGAGTCGTTGCATATTTTTAAACGAAAACTGGCCCTAAACAATACGGATAGTTCATTTCCATTGCAAATAGTAACTAGGTAGCAATTTTGTCGATTTAAATTTTTTGTGTGCCTTTTTTTCGTGATCTCTTTCACTGACTGTCAACAACATTTTGTTTCTTCTTTTATTGCAGATATAATGACTTGTATTTTTGAACTGATAATGGAGCTGAACTCCGAAACGTTTTCCAATTGAATACAATTAAGTTCTTTGGAATTTTCCTCGTTTTTAAATTTCTAATCAAGTTGCGATTAAAGCAAACAACTGACCCGTTCAGATATTTTTAAACTAATATCGTGAAAATTTCATATTTTGAAGCTTATTTCAAGTGAAGCAAATAGGTCACATTTCAAACCTGCATTTACAAGTCACTGATTTCTTTGGCTGACTCACGAGTTCCTTTGAATCATACACACAACGAAGCTCATGAGTTCTGAGTACCGTTACACTGATTTTCCTGGACACAAACAAGAACGCTATTTTTTGCTAGCGTTTTTTTTTTGTATGGGAGTTGGACCGTTGTAAGCAAGCGGCTTGAGGCTGTCAATACTATACAACTTTTCTTGAGTATTACGAGCGAGTCTGTCCTTTTACAAATACAAGCTAAGGAATGTGCATAATATCAATTTTTTCCTCTATTGATCTAAAGCAGCTGAAACTACAAACTTTACCACTCACAATTTCAGTAGCGAGCGGCGGTAGCTTGAAGTCTGCTGTACATCTGACCTTCATTAGGGTAAAAGTGATTTCGGGAGACGATCTCTAAATGCTGATAGGGAACATAATCTTCGACAAACGATGACCATTCAAGGGAGACGCATTCAGGGCGACGACGCCGCGGAAATGTGAGAGCTGTGAACAAACACAAGGTGCGTTCTGTTAACCCATTTTTTGCCAGCGTTGCCATATGGCAACAATGGTGTCAAACCAAATTCAAGTGCCAACAATATGCGAACTCAAGTCTGTTAAGTATACGGACCACCCTGTATTGTTAATTAGCGTCGAAGGTCTAAATTAACAATTCGAAAAGAAAGACAACATAATTTAGTGTATTTTTGTTGTAAAAAATTTATTTTTGCACCTCTTTCCCGAGTGCAGTTACTCAGTACACACTCGCTGCAGTTACACTCAGTGGCAAACTGCGGTTACATTAATGAAAGGAAAACTGAAATACTAGGAATCTCGGGTTGCTTACATTCTGACCTAATGGGGAACATTTTATTCAAAGGGGAAGGGACGAGAGGTGTCCGGTGTACTTCATCTCGTAAACTGCTAGAAGGGATACAAAACGTGAGCGTGAGTCGTGATCGTTTTGCCTAATTATTTGCAGCCTGAGCCTTAGTACCGAAGTGCAAACCAATCCAATTCACGATATGGGTTAATTTCTGCGAAATCTAAGTTTTAAAATAAAAAGAAGAACCATTGTCACTGCGAACATTCTACAAAAACAAACGGGTAGGGCTTCACTTGAGTTCATCTTGAGTGTTTCAAGAATTTAAATAGAAAATAAATAGCTATACTTCTGCAACATAGACATTCAATAAGGCTAATTATAGTAATAAACCACTTAGAATATTGAAATAGGACTGCGAAAATCCAATTGTAAAAAAATAATCGACAATTTCGCTGCAGAATCAGATTCATTCAACAGCGTTAATGTGTCTTGAGTAAGTTACAGACGATATTAGAAACTAGTGTACACGGCCCGTCAAAACTTAAAGGGATTCAATATTTTTCTTGACTAAATTTTCGTTCTATGTAGTAGAGTTTCCATGCTTAGGCTTATTTCAAAGATGACTTATTTTTCTTGTGACAGTAATGAACACTTAGAATACTATGTTTTTGAGCCTCCATAGAAGTAGTTATGCCAATTCGTCTCATATCCTAGATACAGAAATTCAGCATTACTGAAAGCAACTGCAAGCTTGTGTATGTATATTGTAATGTGCAATACCCCGCCGAACTCGGTCTCCACGATTCGGTTCCAAGTGTATAAGGCTGTGGATCTCTCTCTTTTTTTTAATGTGACTTATTATAGTGCAGTTGTGCAGCGAAAATGAGTGTATTAATTTACCAGTGAACTGAAACCAAGACCGCCAGTGCTTATTTCTTCCCATCTATTCCTAAGAGCGTGACACAAAACATGAACACACGACGTTCATTCATAGTAGTAGAAGAAGATTTTGCTCCTAACTAAATCGAATAAATCTAATTATGCTTTAAATTTTGTCAAATATTCATCGATGTTAATATGTCATTTTTATACATATCTTGTGTTATAACTTGTCATCTTAAATGTAAATGTTTAAGAAATATCTCAAGTATATCTCATTGTAATTGTTTGTTTTCTGATTCACTGAACACTCAAGGTGGACTCGTGTGAAATCAGAAACGTTTGTTTAAAAAAAAAATTTTTCAGTGACAATGGTTCTTGCTATTCTTAGTTGAGTTCTCTGAAGTTATCGAGCGATTTTACTCTTGAGCTCACTTGTTTTTATGTTGGACAGCGTAGTCTTTTCAGTGATTTCTAAACTTCCACTAATGACCCTCAATTGATGAAACGGCTCCAATTTATGACTGGCGAATGAATATTGAACTAAATAATTGATGAATTTTGACGGATTATTGGGCTGTAATTAATGAATACTATCAATTGGTGCAATTTTAGTAATTATTGTATTCGAATTGAGGAATGTGGAGGGATTACTGAAGTTCAATATTCAGCTCAAATTTATGGTCTAAAGCTGTCAAAAATTTTATAAATACGAAACATCAACTGGCTATATTAAATACCATTCATTTTAAAAGATTGTTAACAATTTTCAAACGACCCACCGATGGGTCGTATTGCAAGCAACGTGTTAAATGATTGCTGTGCTCTAATTAATAAATGTTAGGTTAATACTGATGATACCACTAAAGAGTACTGAAATTATCAGGCTTCTAATTGCACAATTCAAATATTCTTGTATTTAATTGTACCCTGGTAAAACTCGTATCACAGATACGGTCATTAAGCATCCTTAAGAGCGTGACAGAAAGACCGAACAACCAACCAACTAAACAACAACTGTGTATTGTTATACCGTATGTCCCACAAAAACCCGAACCGAGTATTTATTCTCCCGTATCAGTAATACCATCATAATCAGTAATACCTTTTCTATAGGTTTATTTTGAAGGATAATTTTGCTAGAAATTAAATGCTTATGGTATTCTTATGATGGTATCACTGATACGGAAAAATAAATACTTTGTTCGCGTTTTTGTGGGACATACTGTATAGTGAATTATTCGGTTTTAGATGCTGTCACCAGAACAGAATGTCTTAGGAGCAGTTACTCTTGCTTTCGTGAGTCCAGAACTCGAGAGTGGAGAAGTAGGCCGGCGGTAGTGAGCAGTAGATGTGGTTATACATAAACATACACCTGTCCTAGCGCAGCGAGCTGCTTTCTTCAGTACAAGCGTCTAATGACGCCAGCTATCACGGCTGGAGTTGTGTGTGTCACAAATGTTCCGTCTAGTTTTACCCTGGCATATTTAAGGTCCTACACAGCAGTGTACTGAGTTTGTGGCGAAAGCTTTAAATCATCATGTAAGATTTAGTGAAACTTCCAACTTTCAGGGTACGTTTGAAAACAAAATTTAACCCTATAACGCCCAAGTGGACTCAACGGTCCTCATTCGAAAAATGCCTCAATATATATATTTCTCGTTGAATTAGTTCCCAAATGTGTTCTTTGGAGTTCACTGCCAAGTGGCAGTTCCTCCTCATCCTGATATAAGTGATTACCTGATGCCGGCGCCAGTTTAGTGACGCTGGTTGTGATAACCGTAATATGAGTACAAAAATGCAGACGTTAAAGGGTTAAATAGAAACTACGAGGCATGCAATACTCTCATCTTTTTCTTCTCTAGAATTTGTCTGTTCGAGATGTTTTTCTGAGCAATATGAGGTGATGTCGAACTTGGGAAATTTTACGAAGAATTTTGGCCCTGAAAAATGCCACAAATTATTGAATCTTTGTAGTAGTTTGGGCAAAGTAATGCTCAACAAGGCTTCATCGTCTTGAGCAGATAGTAACGTAAAAATTTTGACCAAGATGCTTCCCATTGCTGGGAATTGTGTGCAATGTTTCAGAAATGTAGACTTATATTTCTCAATCTCTTCGAAGATTAAAGTCTTTCAATTATATTTTCAGTAGTCTTGTAGAAGATGAAAGTTTTTCCAACAAGATAGATGCTTGGCTTCGTAATCAATTTCTACCGCGCGACAGTATTCAAGTTACCGAAGTTCAATATAAGTGGTCATTATATTCCAGACGTTGTGACCTCCATGCATTGCTTCTGATAATCTGCCAGCAGTGTTTTTCAGAAATGTGAAACACTGCCATCAATTTACAATGTGTTTCATGTGCCGTCAATGGGTGCCCTCACTCGCTTGCGCAAGTAGTCTCAAATATCGTAGTAGGGAAACAAACTGTATTCATCGAAGCCACCTGCGAGTTCAATAAAAAAACCGGTTGCCGAATAAGGGTAAAAGTTATCAGGAAATGAAACGGATGCACAAGGGTTGAATGAAAAAATGATCACTTAGTTTCTTAGATGGTAAATATTGATCTTGACTGATGTTAGGCAGTCTCGCGGACATCAAAACTAAACCATGTTCGCAGTTATACGTGAGCGGGCCTCGTACATCCCTGCATCAGGTTCTCCTTACGCTTGCGTGCGTGACGGCGTTATTGTGTGTGAGCTCGGGACACACATTCTGTGCTCATGCATTGAAGAACATATTTGTCCTAATTTAGAGAAACACACCACTTTTTATCGAATGGAAGAAATTCTGGTGTAGTGTAAACAGGTCTATTTCGGAAAGCATTTGCCCAACATCGCGTGCTTAAACTTTTTCAAATTTAATGGTTAAATTATTGTTTACATTGGGTCAAACTATTACCTCTTTGTTCAAAAATTACTAAAATATCTGAACGTAATTTCTCTTTTATTTGGTAAAAGCTGACATCCGATGTCTCAGAAGATCTAATTCAACTACATGCTCGCTAGTTATAGTTGAACTACATTCTTCTGAGTTCCAGTTGACATCGCTTGCTTTTGTTCACTGCCGAAATGTGTTCTTGCACTCAACAGTTAAGCTGCATTTTTCAAAGTTGCAGTTGAACTGTACTTTTATGATGTTTTTTCTTATCAGTATTCCAAGTTACTAATTGCATTATGTTAAAATATTGAGGACTTTTCTACACAGAACGACATATCGTCAACAATTTGGTATATCCCCATACAGAGCAACTTGCGGTGAATAAACCAATTGTACCCGCTCTTCGAAAAAATTCCGCTTAGTACGGTGACCATTGATTTCATGTGACGGAAAAATAAAAGTTAGCATTCGGTGAAATTTAGTTTTGTTTTCTTTTATTTTGACCGTAATTTTTCAATTTCGGTACTGCAAGACATTGCAGAGCGCTCATGTGCGTAAGCTGCTTGTTCTGCACGGATGACAGCTCGTGTGTGTTGCCAACACACATGGTACCTCATGTGTGTTCATCACCATGTTACTGACATGAGTTTATCATGTTGACCAGCCGTAGTGCGTCTGCTTGAGCTGTGAGACTATCTTCAAAGTTCATTTGTTGCTACAGGAGATTTCCGTTCTTCAAATTACATGAAATCCTGTTAGAGAGCGAGTGACGACAAGATGATCGAAGAGAAAAGTTTAGAAAAGCTTCTCTGTGGCTGAGTGTTCAAGAAAGACTGCATCGCTGTCTTAAGTGTACTTAGATGAGTTATTGATGGTCATTGAGCCTATTTGTGCACTAAATAGAAACGCTTTCTGCAAGGACGGCACCGAAGAGGAGCTTGCGATCGCTCAACTTTCACTTGTAGTCGACCTCTTACTTGGATATAAAGACTGGCATCTAGCGAGTGACGAACGATTGTCTTCCGATGTGAGGAATTATTTCAGATGTCTACGAAATCTCGCTGTTCTATTGCTCGTTGTTATTGAAGGGTATTCAATGAATTGAACTTAGATGCGAAAATTCAAGTGGAGAAAAATTAATATTTTGGATTTTGATTGAATTGGCGAGTCTGCGTTCAACTAAATATAGAATGTTTAAAAGGATTTTTTGCACGAAATAATGACCCGAGAAGGGTTAAATGTGTATTCAAAAATTTTGAAATTTGCATTTTTGAAATTTTTTGAAATTTTTAAATTTTGAATTTTAATTTTTTGTGTTCCACATTAGCCATACATTCCACTAATAAAGAAACAAATTGTACAATTAAATGACATGCTAGGTTATCAAGCCAAAATCTTGCTTTCATTGCCCCTTTACGTGCGCATGTTTTAAGGATTCTCTGGTACGTTCGTAGGATGCACTCTACATGCACCGGGCTACACGCACTAGACCACCTGCTGCAGCACACGGTGCTCTCCTGACATACATAACTCGAAATGATGATGTTTAAACGTCAAGCTCGGCAGTCCAGTAATTTGGATACTGTACATCATCAAGACCTGGAGATTTCGGGTGATTGTTTCAAGACTGGGCCCGGGTAAGCGTTGGCGGTACAATGGGTACCGGATGCAGTCTTGTGGAATAGTCATGGTATGTTGATGCCGACTTATTGTTAAGCTGACTCATTACTGGATGTTAGTTCACATCTGAAGTGTAAAAGAAAGCTGGATATGGCACTGTGTTTAGCAGAGTTTGCGGGAGTGGGCACTAGTGTATTTTGAATTTTAGACTGGAGTTTTTGGGACTATGTACTGTACAATAGCGTTCAAACTCTTGCCCATTAGTCTTGGAGTCAAATCTCACTAATAAATGCTTTGTTACATAGCTGCTTCGTTGACAGCTCATAATAGTCATTTCTACGTTTCAATTTAGCTCTGAGTTTAGAGGATTTTTACGCACTCATCTGAAATTGAACTTTTTGATTTAAAGAAATTTTTAATCGATTTAGCGAACTAGGGTGTACTGATGTTGCCAGTAAATTTACATGCATCTGAGTTAAGTTGCAGCAAATCATAATGAAATGAAGACGCCTTAAAATGAAAAAAATATTCTCGAAAGTAGAGAGTGTGGGAAATATAATTGAAATTAAGAGATTAGAGAGCAGGAAGAGCTTTAAAAATAACTACGAGCGGAGTCAAAACAACAGGTGCAACTCACGAGGCTGTCTTGAAATGTTGACTTCAAGGAAAAGCTGCAACATACTATGTTCTGAAATCTGTAATCGAAACAGAGCACTCTGTTTTGAAATCTTGAATTTAAACTCCTCCATTTGTGAAACTTTTATTTCTGAAACTTTTATTTCTGACGTTTTAAAATTCTGCGTTTTTAAATCTTGAATTTAAGCGACAACTGCAACACAGAATTTCATGAAAAGCTTAATTTGAGCAGCAGCTGCATCGTACGCGATGGTTGCATTGGAACACTAACCGATGGCGCAGCACCTCACGCCCGCTACGGAGTCAGACCACACCTGCAAGTGCCGTGTGCTATTTAATGAAGATGTCCGTCCCAGGAGTGTGCCAGTTAGAAAAATGCTTCTCAATAAGTAATGCGTATTATGCTTGAGCAAACGGGTTTTTTCACCGTTGGTCGCTCACGCCAGCTGGTGCATGTCCGTGCTGAGCCGAGCTCCTCGTTTTATTTAATTTGAGCTCACAGCTGACTCCCTCGGCTGGAGTTGGGGCGCTTTCCGCGACTGAGGTCTCGTTCTTTTTCAAAGACGGAGTTTTAAGCCGCGATATTCAGGTGTGTTGTAGCTTTCACTTGCGCTATTTGCTACATCTGTTTTGAGTCTAAGATTAATTACGCACTTGTCTGAGCTGCTCCTCAACCACCGTCATGGTAACCGCTTGTTTTCGTAGTGATTTTCAGCTTGGTTACTCTTCTATCCATTTTTTTGCAGCAGCTCTTTTTTTCATTTACCTTCATGTGTAATACCTTTTGTTACTAACCATACCTTTTTCATCCAGCTGCAGAAATGGTCAGCTGTTCCTTGCTGTGTTGAAATATGAAGCATAACTTTAGCCTACCTCTCCCAAATTCTGCTCGTCTCGTGCAAATGACCATTTTGCACATCAAAATGTACCTGGTCGCTTCCGTCGCAGCGAGACTCGCAATTAATGAAAGTTGTTAGTTTAAAATAAGTTCGAGTCTTTTTGAGGGGAACTCTTGTTGAGTGAAAGATTTTCATTTCCCATTTGTGCATGACTTTATCGGAAAAGTTTAGTATGTGTTCATCACGAATGTCTTTTTCATAAAGGAATGTGTTTATGCTCAGTTGTACGATAGCCGTCGCATGTTTTTGAAGCGAAATTATTAAAGTGTTCTTCTCTTGATTTTGAAGGATTTTTTTTAGAAATGTTACCATGAGAGCACATATGAAGATGGAGTCATACTATTTGGTTGTTTATCATTTTGTTGTGGTCATCATTTCATAAATTATCCAATTTTCTTTGAGTTTTTAAAGAATATTTTTGCGCACGAGAAAATAAATTGAGAGGTTGACACAATTGGAGAATGTTTGTGAAAACAGAAACGTCAAAGGTTGTTAAAATACACTGTAACTATTCGCTTCAGTTGGAATTGTGAGGTGCTCGATCTCGACGGAAAATCTAGGAAGCCCAGGACCTCGTGGACACCCATCAGTTCACATGCTGGGTGTCTGTCTAGACGTTTCAAATTTGATTTGGGTACATTTTTTCCTTTCCCATAGTAATAACTTGTTTTGCGTGGGGATTGTCGACACCGACACGTGTGTAACAGTAAAGTTTCTGGCTCCCCATCAACAAACGGCGATAGTTTTCATGATCCACCGTTTGATTTAGTTTATTAATTTCTTATGCAGTGCAATTGAAAATGATCTTGAATTTTTGAACGAGGTTCAGCTTTAATGGAAAAATAATACTGTGTCGTTGAAACAGAAGCTTGAATTCATGTTTGTTCATTAATCCATCCCATCCCTGATCGTTCAGGCATAAATCAATACGTTTTTCCCTGTACAGTCATTACCTAGAAGACAATGAGATCACTGAGTATTTACCTCAAATTTGTTATTCCTATCACTTTATTTAGCTATTCTAATAACAGTAAATGAGTAAATCTACTCGTTCAAGAACGTCACGCAGGAATAAGTTGTTAGCTGCACACGTGCATCCGCTGAGGAGATCGACACTGAACTTCTGAGACGATTTAAATCGGCACCGCCAGTTAACCCAGATACGCCGGAGGCTGGAGCGCCTGGTGACTTTCGCTACGGAGGCTTGCTTTCTTTCCTTCTTTTCTTCCTGCCACACAGACACTCACTCTCTTGACCCACATCTCCTTGACTCAACTTAGAATATTGCTTTACTCTTCTAGTTGATCGTGTAATTTAGCTTCATCTTCGCATAAGATTCAGAGTACTGCTCTTCACCGTCTTGGCTGATCTTGGAATTTTGCTTCTCCCTTTTTGTCGATTTTGAGTACTGCTCCACCTTCTTGGCTTGCCGTGTAATATCGCTTCTCTTTTTTTCGCCCAGTTTTTGGCCGGCCGTGGCATATTACATCACCTTTTCGAACGTTACTCGACTATTGCTTGACATTCTTGGCCTTTTTATAATTATCATAAAAAGTACTTTCTCCTCATGCCTCATCCAAGAATATTTCTTCATTTCTTGGTTGTTCATGGAATGTTACTGAAAAAGCGCTCTTCTATTTCGTTCGACTGCAGAATATTTTTTCCTTGGAGTCAATTTGGAAAAATATTAAGAAATGTATTGTTTTCAGTAGCTTTCCTTTCAGTTCATACTCTCTCTCATTTGGCATGTAAATTTTTCTGCCGGTCATGAACGCAAACTCGAGTCCTCTCGTGCCCAATTGACTTCCGACTTTTGGTTATTGCCCATAGACGAATAAATTGAAGGGACTATGATTCATGTAAATGAAAAAAGGTTCCGTATTATCTGGCTTATTGAATGCTCTCTTTCATTGTACACCCCTAAATGTGTAACACAAAATCAGGAAAAAAATTACATTTCATATGCTCGTATCCACCGTTACGCATATTGGATGCAGGTTGGTTTTGAGGTTACCTGAAGGAGCAAAAAAATTCCCCTGAAATACGTTAATCCATTCTTTTCACAGCATTTAACTTCAGGTCTTGATTGCTGCAGAAAACTGCGCAAGCGGGCGTAAGGAGCGTCAGAATGGTGTAGCGCGTAAGCCAATGAGGAGAACTGCTTCCTCATCTAAGCGGATCTGGCGTTAGGCTGAGCGCGTCGGGTTAGAGGTTATGATGATACGGCGAGGTATTAGTGGTAACTGGAGATGTTAATGATATCAGGAGAATCTAAGGGGAACTTCAATGACGAAGGGAGACATTAGTGATAGCAGCGCATCTTAAGAGAGATTAATTTTATATAATTATGAGTGGTGATAGAGATGCGGATTCGCTGAAATTATTGGTGATTACTACGTGCGTTGAAAACTGTTATAATGATGATGCGTGAAGATATTTATAATAAGTACGCGTGTCGAAATAGATTTTAATGTTTAATGGAGATATCAAAGAACGCTACATATGCTTTGTAAAAATTCAAAACCCTGGAGTGAAGATAAGTAGTGAATCATCGGCATGCACGCAAATCTACGCCGTCGTTTTTAAAACGGATCCACCAAAGATCTCCACCTTGATTCGCGAAGCACTACAGCAGCAATAGTATTAGAATTATAAAGTTAAAGGGTTCGTGTTTCAGCGAGCTAAAACCCTTAATGGTTTAACTGCCTCGGCAGTCGCAGAGTCCCGTTATCCTCTACGCCGACCACCCTCGCGGACAGGTAGTGGGGCAGCTCTACTCTTCACCCTGTCGATGGTCTGATTAGACATGCATTTACAGGTTGGCGCACTTGAGATGAAGCTGGAGGAAATCAATGTCGATGGATAATGAGGGAAAGAATGCTGTATTCGAAGAAACTAGCAAGCCTTAAATAAGATCCCAATTTAATTTTTTTATTTTGCGTCGTAAGAATGTAGAAATACTGTAAATCATTAATACGTGAGAAAGCAGATTTTGTACAAATACTGAAATGAATTATAATGAAAAGTATCGTTATGTTAATCATAACATCATGCGGTACTGTAAAATGAAATGATAAGAGGCGATATTAGTAACAATAGCACACCAGGAATGACGGTTGAATTCATTAGTGAAGACATGAAGACTTGCAATTTTGTGACTACCATATTATTGTAACTGCTCTGTTGAGTGCCGGTGATGGACAACTGTGCTTGTCGAATGACTTTGGGCTAATTATTTATTTTATTTTCCAATGAGCTTTTTGAGGTGCGTATAGCATCACGATCAGTCATTGGATAACTATTTCGTATGACTGAGTGGTGTACGTAACGTGGTAAAATATTTAATGCAACATAAACCTGAGTTACAACATTTGACAGCGGCGTTTCATCATGGGAATCTTTGCGACTGGAATCCCTCTCATGCGAACTGGGATGAATATGAGTTAGCTTATGATAAAAATTGCTCTTTTTTACGTGACGAGTTGTGGTGGTCATGTCGCGGGTGTGGTGCACAGCACTGTGCAGTGAACAAGTTACTGGTGTGCTGTGCACAACACAGTGAACACACCACTCGTGTACAGTGCAGAGCACAGCTCATGGCCCAGCAAGCGAGACACAGCCCCCAAGCCACGCAGGCCACACCATCTGCTGCGCCTGCTCCGCCTGACCTGCGTCCGCCGAAGTTTTTCCGAACAGCGCAAGCAGCTGCTGCTGGCCCTTATACTTCCCTCGCTAGACCAGGACTGCCAGGTTGACTTTAGAGACCAAAACTCTCAAATGTGGAGTCATGTGGTGTATTTTAATTAATGAAAAATGAGACTTGAGGTTTGGGATTTAAAAAAAAACATCCTGATCGCCCCCATTACTGGCATCCTCGGTAAAACCGGCATAATTTGTTCAAATATTTAGATAGTCCATTGCATTTATTGGAATATGTTGCGCATGAAATATGTGTTTGCGTCTACGTACGATTAGGACATTCATTATGAACACATCAGCAGCTGGGTGATGTTCTGTACAATCATTAATCATTGAGAGCACTGTAATTTTAACTCCACAGTGCTTCACACAAAAATTTTTTTTCATAATTAACGGGTTTTCTACGCCACCTATAAGCTCTAATATTCTCTTGCCGCACTTGCGACGTTTTTACTGAGCCCGTTAGGGTTTAAGTCGACATCTGCTGAGAGACCACTTGCTGTTGAAACTGGCTCGCTCGCATGCCAGAGGATCATTTAAAAATGACTCATTGCAGTGTAATGGCATTCGCTCATGAAATTGTTTCGTGTAATTACCACAAATCTATTGACATAGTTTAAATGACAGGCATGTTGATCAAGAGTTAGATTTTTATAACGAAGTTTTTATTCGCTTTACACTTGCGCTGCAATTTTTCAATAAAAACGAAATAGACCGAGAAATAGACCGAGATTGTGCTGTATTGAGAAAATGCACGACAACGAATACTGCATACTGAAGTGACTCACATGGGACCTGCAGCCTGCCTGATCTGGGCTGTATATTATTATCCTTCTGGCCTAAATGTTGTGATCCTGAGCGACTCGATCACTCCACTTCAAATCTCGAGTCACTCCATTTCATGTTTCTATTCACTCCATTTCATGTCTCTATTCACTCATTTCATGTCTCGAATCACTCCATTCCTGTCTCGAATCACTCCACTCCATACCCTGAGCAGCTATCGAGTCACCTGAGAGCTGAGCAGGGCGCGAACATGTTTCGCTCTGCCGACCATTGAGACGTATCTTGAAAATGAATCTGGAGAAGGGTCACCGAAGAAGCAAAAAGCTACATGCGACAGCCATAATTTAACTGAGCATAGGAGCAAATCAGTAAAGAAAATAGAAAACATTCAAGTATTGCGGCCGACACAGGTCGCCCCCATGGCGTAGCGGTGGGAGCCCGGAGTTAGAAGCGGGCCAGCGCGGTCGCCCTCTACACTCCTCCAGCTCGTCTCAAGAAGTCTGAACCAATACTTGCGCCTTAAAAAGGAAATTTATTTGAAATAGTAAATTTGACTGCCTTGTAAGAAAACTAAACGTCATGCTAAAGCTGCTCACAAAACTTCAGGAAAGATTTTCCACGCATTAGAAAGATTTAAAGGACTTTAGTTTACGAGCTTGCAGCAGCTAAGCAAAATCAGCTCAAACAATGGCATTTAGCCAACCAGCTAGACTGGCAGAGGCTGTAAAAAGTGCTCAAGCCAATTTGAGCCTAAAGTTCATAGGGATGTACGGCTCCTACTAAAACCAAGTTATAATATCCGTTCGCACTGGCAATTATAAAAAATAATCGAAGCGCCGAGATGGAAAGAGAACACCGCACTGAAATTGCTTCCCAACTCATCATAAAGGACGTGCTTAGAAGGCCGTTCCTCCGTGCAGTAGAGCTCAAGAGGCGCCCGCCGCCCGAGGAGTGCAGGCCCGCCGCAGCGCCCCACTGCGTGAGGCGAAGACAGAAAGGCGCGGAGTCGCTGCTGGAACCTCCCCATGCCGCGTCAGGCCGAGAGAGCGCAGAGCTGCCCCAGCTCCAATCTTCGGCTTGGAGCTTCACGAAGAGCTTACATGTTTATGAATAAATTCATTCTTTCAAATTTGTTGACATCCCATTATTTTGGCGAAGTATAATAAACACAAATAGAATCCTTCGAAGAAAATGTCTTAAAGTAAGGTCCCAGGCAGAATAGTAACGATGCTGATGATGTTTCGATAATCGAGGAGTGCTGATGTAGCCTCCTTGCCTAAGGACCGAGTGCTGAAGCCTGCAGAATCTGGTATTTATTGGTAGAGCTCATTTGCGTTCTTAATCTGCAAGCGACTCGAGAAGAAGAACGCTAATCAAGAACAGCTAATTTGTCAGGGTTGGGCTTGTTGGTACACAAGCCCAGCGCAGGTGTTAACTCTTTCCACAGTGCATTTTATTTCTTCTAATGAAATAAAATTGGCTTAGAAATGGAGTCACTAAAATTAAAATTATACTTTGCCTACGGCTCGTTTTATTCTATAACGTATGACCTTGGAGACATTCATCCTCACAACCTCTTATTGATGGGCAATGATTTGAAATGGTGAAGGGGATTACAAAATAAACATCCATCCATTGAAATGTATTGTCAAATTACTAGGTCCATTTGAGGTTTATGCTAATAAGTTTTACAATTCTACGAGGGTTATTTGAGGGATGAACGATGTATAAATTTACTGGTAATCTTTTTTTTTTGTGCTCGTCTATGTGGAAGCTGGAATATTCGTGATAACCGGAATGTTTTGTGCTGCAAAATCGTCCAGCGCGCTTCCGTTACGCAGGAACCATGCACAGTAACTCCGGGCTGCTGCAGGCAATACGTATTTCCTGCACATCAACTTAGACATGTGTTGCGCTCTAGATAATTCATCGGTGTTTAGCTTATACGTGGGAACAATAACGTGGCAATTTTGGCCTCATATTCTGTCTTCTTGCAACACACTTGTCTAAATGGCTTAGTTTATTATATGATAATTGTAAAGCCCATCATTTAGTGTCCACTCATGTTCTCACGATAAGAAAGAGTTGTGATAAAAACACTCATTAATCTGCTTTCTTCAAGTTCGATTGAAAGTTAAATTAACGAAAGCGTGAAGGTGAAGAGATAAATGTAAAGACAGCACAGCGGCTGCTGCCGTCTTGCTACTGCGTTTACGACGTTTCTGCGTGCGGCGATTGCAGTGCACTTCACGTGCTGTTCGCAACTGGTTTTCGCGCGTTGTTCAGAGCGCGTGTGAAGGTGTTACAGGAGAGATACTGGTACAAACCAATGATTAAAGAAGCTCTGTCTTAATTTTGGTACTACTCGCTCGAGCTGATCAATTGACTCTTAACATTGCGCGCTTGTGGGGTCGAAGGGAGTGTCAGCAGTCACTTTCAGGTGCCTGTTCTGTGATTTCCTACGGCTGTGTCTCCTAAATTTGGTCACTGACTAATAGGTTCATCTTGGGTGTCACTACCTGACTATTGAGATGTTACGTTAACATACAGTGAGCTGCGTCAAGTTCTAGTGTACTTGTACATTCAAAAATGACTGCATTATTTTTAAGCAAAACTTGTGCGTAATTTATTCATAAAAATGTTACTTAATAAACTATGTCAAAGAGTGTACTTTTCTCTTTCGATTACTCTAATATTATGCTACTACAATATCTAATCAATTTCAATCCATGCGAATAACTTGCGCTCCAGGAACAGAAATTGACCGTCATTATGTAGTGTTCAGGTATTCAGTTTACAAGGTGTAAGTGGGAGAGACCAGCTGCCCAAACGAGCAAACAATCAGCTAACAATTGCATATTATCATCAAGAAAAAATCGTAAATGTATATAGCATGCAGTAGGTAAGACTTCGTTTTTCATGTGGAGCACAGCGTGTGTCGTATTTAGTGTCACTGCAAAGACAATCGGTCATGAGAAGAGACAACAAGTATTTTCCCGAATTTAGTTCCCAATAGCAACTAAATTAAGATTCCAGACCAGAACTAGCAACCTTATTGACGAAATCGTTTGGCTAAAATATAATACATCCAATGTCTCCCTATACCAATCAGGTAGAGGTGTGAATTAGAGGTTAGAAAAAGTAATCACACGTACTAGTCAACTAAGTACGACTACTTGGATGAAATTGGAACTTTTGTGAATTTACTGACTTGGTAACATTCCTAATCAGTTAGCTTTCAATAAAGTTATTAATTTCTAATGAACACTATACTTATGCAGTGAAACATAACTATGTAAAACTATATTTGTTTGATTTTCTTTCAGATTTGACGCCAAGATGCTGTTACATTTGCGAGAGATTTTGTTTACGCTCGTTTTCGGCGCTCTGAACATTGTGGACTCGACTTCAGTGAAGAGGTTCAGTCGACCACCCAACACCGAGGTCGATGCAGCGAACATCACGAGCCTCCTTCCCGCCTCATACACGGTGATGGGGCCCAATGTGAAAGCTTCTGGTAGCTATCACAGAGCCTCGAGTAGGACTGGTTTACCTGCCCAAACTGGGGACGATTCGGACTACTCTCAGGGGAGCATCTTCAAAGTACATCGCAGCTCCGACGAAGATGCTGAAAGGAACATATCTTCTCAGCCGGATATCAGTTCCATGATTCCGTCAACCTCAACCACGACTTCAGGTACAACCACTCAATCCCCCTTGTCAAGAATCAGAAAGCTGCGACAAAAGTTTCCGCGTTTTCAGTCGCGTTTTGGCGCACGCCTAAGGAACACATCACCTTCTGATGATCCGGAGTCCCACCGATCAGAAAACTCGTCTCCAAATAGTCCTAATCGTGAAAGCTATCAGGTGCTCGATAAGTTGGAAATCAATCGAAATGAACCCTGGATCGTAAACCGACCTCAAAGAATGAGGGAAAGAACTCATTATCGAACCATTAGTTCACCCAATCCCCAAATTGTGAACTCTCATCGTGCAACGCCCTCACCCACTGTGACCGATGAGAATAACGCCGTTGGAAAAAATTACAGGGGCAAATTTGATCAAATTTTGAAAAGGCCGCGAACAAGAACACCTTCACCGCAACAGGACGATCACAAAACAGAGGGATCGTCAAGTTATTTAGCGAACTCGGCAGATAATTTTAACGAAAATGTTGGCGTTACTAGGGAAAGAAGTAATCCCGAGTGGTCATCTCAGCCCAAGGAAAGTTCAGTAGTTCAATCAACCCGGCCAAAGCTGGACGAAGTGAGCAAAAACTTTGGTTATTCTAAATCTCGAACTACAACAACTTTTATCCCAAGTGCTCCTTTTACATCTAGAACTGATTTTACCTCACCTGTTCCTGATAAACCTAGAAGAGTCCATACCTCAGTTGCTTCTCATACATCAAACAGAGCTTTTTCATCAGTAGATCCAATTCATCCTAGCAGAGATTTCACTTCAAGCGCTTCAGTCGAACCTGACAAAGCTTTCACCCCAAGTGCTTCAGTCGAACCTAGCAGAGATTTCACACCTGTTTCGTTTGATGAACCTAGTAGAGCATTCACTCCAGTTACTTCAGACAAATTTAGCAGATCTTTTCCTCCAGTTACTTCATTTGCACCAAGCAGAGCTCTTCCATCTCACCGAAACGAAGTCGAAGATGATTTAGAGAAGCATAATTCGGATTCTGATTTTGATGGTGAAATCAAACGTTCTCGCCCAGCCTCTGACTTTGAACATGAGAAAGTCAGCTACGCCAAACCTCGCAATGAAGACGATACTGGTTTCCCTCCAGTTTACTCCTCCAACAAAGCTCGTGAGAACAAATGGTCCCCAAATTCGTGGGACAACAGGAGACGTACAGCTGGTGGTAACGTCAGTCGACCTACAACTAACTTCCCCAAGGTGCCAGACATCTTCGATTCATCCAGCTCGCACAAAGATTCATCAGATGAACTCTTCAGAGACGATGTCCGGAAATTCACTGCCGACCCTACAAAGCACCGGCAATATCCTCGTGCCCATCACACATTTCACCGTCATTTCTACTCAGATAATGAAGATGATGTAGAGACTCTAAGTTCAACAGACCAAGAAGATTCAAAACAAAAAACTCTTAGTGGCATTCCTGACTGGGCATTCAATCCGAAATGGCTATCTTCTCACGAAATTTTACAACCTCATTCACCACCTATAACAACTACAGAAAAAATAATAGCCAGACCAACTATAGTCCCCGGAGCTTTGGATGTGGTGAGAAGAAGTGAATTTCCATTTGAATTTTGGCGTCCTGATAATGTTGATTTTGAAGACAATGCAGACAACAGAAGGAGCGAAAGAAGGGAAAACGCTCCTCCTCTTAATTTCAGAGAAGTGCCAGAACATCTTTTCACGGTCGGAAATGGACCTGTGGCAGTTCCAGAAGAGTTAGCACGAAAAAGTTATGAGACGGTTACAGCTGCTCCAAGCTTTGATCTGATGGACAATCCTTTCCAAGACGATAGTTTTGGCCGTTTCAATCCTCCTTCGCCTCGTGAAAGTATCGGAGAACCAAATTTCAATATTCCTCAATTTGAATGGACGTCTGATCTCGAAGAGTTTGAAAGTGAGAATGGGCAGAACAATAATTCTGGAGAACAGTCACCTGCACCTTTCGAGTATGCGAGTGCGCCTTTGCGCGATCGACCATTTCACAATAGGGAAATTTTTTCCGGCAATGCAGCGATAAAAAAATCTCCCATAAACGCAAGGCAAACTGGTGTACCTCATTTACAAACCACTTCTATTCCTTTCGGTTCAATCAATGGAGTGCATCCGAAGTCGCGTCCGCTGCAAAACTTGGGTGTCAATGAAGTGCCGCATATTGGCATCAGAACGAGCCTAAACCAACCCTTTTCAACGAGAGGTAACAACCAACATTATGTGCCTAATGGCTCTCACCGAGCGAAGCCGAATTTTCCTAGACATCCGGAAAAGTTGCCATCCTTTCGACCTCTCGGTCGTAGTCCTCAAAATGCAGGTCAACTGCATCATCATCGTCATCCTAGCACTCGAATTTCGAAACCTGATGGCCAAAACAGGCCGTTTGTGAATCGTCTACAAAGGCCGTTCAACGGTAATAATATTCTACATCGTCCACAGAATGTAAATCATTTTAATGGAGACCCTCAATATTCAGGCTCTTCTCACTTTCACGCTGTCAATCCTCATAGTAAATATTCGACAGTTGCTCCTGAGTATATGACGAGGAGCCATTTCGAAGTAAAGCCTCTTCATTCTCAAATAGAACACTCAAACCAAGTTAAAAACATAAAGAAAGTAAATGTTGGACACTCTCTTCCATCGCCCAATAACAATATATTTTACGGAGCAGACCCACAAGAGGAACAAGCTTTACAACCCTACATTCCTCCCAATCATTATGTCCCTCAGAAAATTGTTTTTAATGAAAAAAAGAGACATAAACCATCTCGCGCACCTGTAAAACGCCGCAGACCCATAACACCGAAGAAAGTCCACGATTACCAATCTTCGTCCGTATGGTCAGCTCTCACGAACTTCGACTTCAATTATTTTAATCCTTTTGGGTACAATAGTAACTCGCCGATCGAGCGAGTAGCAACAGCTGCAGCTCTGCCTTCTTCTTCTGTTCTTGTGCCGGGGGGCCTGGCCGTCCTGGGCGCGGGACTCTCTCTCTTCTACTTTAACTTCGTGTGGCACCCGACGCCTGTGGTGAAGGCGCGGCTCATAGGCGTCTTACAGAACTGGAGTCACTCGAACGTGCTTACCGTAGAGCAGCAACAGGCGGTCGGAGACGTCACCAAGGTTTGTAGTTAATCAATTCATAGGGAAAATTATATTGCTTGAAAAATAGTTAGGCCATCTTGTTTGCTGAGGACTATTTATAACTTTGCAACTAATACAGAGGAATGCTTCGTTTTCTTGAGGTAGGTTCGTACGGTAAAAGTTTACTTTCCTGATTCGCCATAATGCCATACTGCATTCGTACCAGAACACTATTAACGAATAATTCATTGAAAGATATGATTCCCGTCGCTACTGATTAATCGCCACTGATAAAGGTGGTAATCGCTCTCTCTTCCTAGAAAAAAGTTTATAACAGGTTGGAAGAACTTGGCATAGATGCGTTGAAATTTCTAGTTATAATTTTTACTGCCTTGTGACCTCCAAATGATATCATTGTTCAACCCATACATGATTTCCGTTTTTGATTATTTATTTTTGAACTGAATAATTACACGATTCAACGGGCTGTGCTGTGACCATTAGAGAAGCAGTGGATTATGTAGTACTCTGAACCGAATTGTTTCAGGCAATGCAGTGTCTCTTTTCTACTTGGAGTTAGATGATTATTTATCGAAAATGATTTATTGAAGTATTAGATGATTTATTCTGATTTTAACAATTCGATCATGACTGCATCACAAGATTAGAGATATCTTAGCACTTCGAGCTTATCAAAAATTCATGGCGGTCTGTTTATGTTATCAGAACTAATTTTAAGAATCTTAATGTGTATTTCTAGCGTCGTTTATTCTTCATGTCAATGCAATTCTTACAGGTATCTCAGTTTCACTGTACGTATGAGTAAACTATCACTGCACTTTGCACAACCACCGTAACGCTATAAGGAATCCAGTCCAGAGGTCGGATTTTCAAATTATTTCCTTCAACGTAGCTGTACAGCTTTTAACGTGTATACTACTAGGGCTACTCTACGTGCAATGGCACATATTGCAGCCTAGTCAACGTAAAAGAACCTGCGCGGCTTGCTGTACTGCTGCGATGAAGTAAATTGTTAAATAATTCGGCCCTGAGTCGAATGTTGACAGGTAGAGATGTTGAGGCCCGGCCACAACACAATCCTGTAAACCTCTAGAATGAAGTATGTGATCAACTTACCACTTGAGAATATGACCAGACGAGAGTAGTGTCTAAAAGATAAATATTTTCTCTGTCCTTGTCTTCAGCTTATTTCCCGACCGCTACCCATTGATTATCTTGAGGTGCTCGTTCAACTTTTATTAGATTCGTTCATTTGATTACAGCAGTATTATCACAAAATAAAACACCAATTTCAGGTGTACTCAGCCCTGTCCGACCTCGCTGTCAAACTCGGCGCTTTGGAGGACCGCCTGAACTCGACAGCCAATGTCAGCAATCATGAGGCCCTCGTGTCTCAGCCATGCAAGAATAAGATGGTGTGCCAGACGTACAGCGAGTTCGAAGACCTTTTCGAGATAACCAAGTCTGCTGCCACCCTCCTCGGGTAAACATGAGCCTAATATGACTTTTAAACCCCTTGGTGTATGGTATGATTTAAGTTGTGTCGGGTGAGGTTTCTTCTGAATTTTTGACTGACTAAAGGAAATTGAAGTTTCTTGCACGACTGTTAGCAGTGTTACCTACATTCCATTTATTGTATATCCTTAGATGTGTTTTGACTTACGGAATATAGTTTTTTGTACAAATGTTAACAGTTTAATGAAACCGAGTACTTGAATTCTTGATTTGGAATGTACAGATGCACGTACTATTATTTCAGCAAAACTACGCGTACTTTCGCGTGCGGAGTAGCCGGGCTCTAAAACGGGAGTTTTGTACTGGAAATACTTTCAGTGTGGGATATTTGAAAACAAAAAGCCTACGTGTAAGCTTAAGTTCATTCTTCAACGGGACAAATACTTCTAACTACTGCTCAGCACAAAAATACTTCTAACTACTGCTCAGCACAAAACTCAAAATCATTTTAATGAGCTCTGTTTCACAGTATGTATAAGTAAACTTCTTTCGCGAGTAATCCTTAAACCATTTGAAGGTATTATAGTGTGCAGATTAAAGAGTCACACCCTCGATTGTTTCCTTGTGGCAGGAGCACTCTGGACCACCTGGACCAGGAAATGCTGCTGGAGTTCCTCCTGGCAGCAGACCGGGGCCACCACGCTTCCAGCAGAGCCGGCAACCTCACGTGCGACGACTTCTACCCCGCCTGTCCTCTGCCCCCCATCTCCGTGCGGGAGACCTTACAGGACCTCGTGGGCATCACCCATTTTGTGGCGGATAACTCCCTCGATGCACCTGCGGACGTTCAAATCTCCTCAGCTGGCCAGAACGCGTCGCTTGCTCTCCCCGCTGTTGTCTCAGACGCTCCTAAAAATGCAACTGAACAAAATGTCCACGAGTCTAGATAAGTTTTAGCAAACCGGTTTCTACACATTTGCATTAAAGACACAGTAATCTATGCGGATGAATTGCAAATGTAGATATCGCTATATTATTTGAACACCTAACATAAAATTATCCCATTGAGGTTTATCTAAGGGTAAATTAGACAAGTATTAGATTTTATTCAATTTGGAATCCGATAATTTTAAGAAGTAATTTTGAGACATCAAATCGGTTGTTAACATCATTGGAAACAGACCCATACTCAGTAACATTGTCAGCATTTTCACGTCTTAGTTTCATCTCTGTTACAGATATAATATAAATTTTCTCACGCATCAGTTGAGTTGCGGTGTGATCAAGCCGAACCGATCAAATTAAAATTTCAAAATGAGCTTCAAATTTTGCGGTCGCTCTGCACGAGAGAAAGTATCATGGTAAACCCAATTGGTATATGTTAAATAATTTTAAAGTTGCTAAATATGTGTTTTTAATAGTGTAGTTTTATTTATATCTTTATTTATTCAACATAATGGTGTTTCTTTGCGCTATTAAACTGTCGGCATTGTCTTGTTCTGGTTACCAAATGTGCTTTATTTTTCAGATCTATTAAGGCGTTTTTCAGATCTATTAAGGCGTTTTTCAGATCTATTAAGGCGTTTTTCAGATCTATTAAGGCGTTTTTCAGATCTATTAAGGCGTTTTTCAGATCTATTAAGGCGTTTTTCAGATCTATAAAGGCGTTTTTCAGATCTATTAAGGCGTTTTTCAGATCTATTAAGGCGTTTTTCAGATCTATTAAGAAAGGCTAGACGCATGCCAGACTGCAACTAGGCCTTTGCATGCATCATGTGTGTACTACGATGCAAGACTTTTGATGGCATTTGAAGTTGTTTTCTTAGCTTCAACACCTTGCGCGTGAGCTGAGGATCGCTGCGTGTGGTCCTGCTTTGCATTTTTGCAGCTGCAGCGGGCTATGAATCATTTGATACATTAAATAATTAACTGATGTATTCGGTGAAATGATATTTTTAAGTTCTACGATTGGGTTATACAGTATCAAATACTGAACTGAAATGTTTGAACACAAGATTATTATGCCAGCTCTATTTTCAAATTTTATTTATTGACGTACTAGATGCCAAATATCGTAAAACCTGTATAGAAGGGTATTCAAAAAACGGTGACTTTCTAGATCTTCAGATTCGTAAATGAAAGAAACTCTTTAAACCTGAATTTGAAGCTCATGCCATCCGGCTTTATAGTACTCGGCACACACGATAACCGATTTTTTCTCTTAGAATCAGATACAAAGAGAAAATATGATTTTGAATGAAATTTGACAGAAATTGATTGAGGAGCAATTAAATGAAACATACTATTTTGGTGCTGACCATTACTGAACTTTGGTGCTTTTCTAACAGGCCTCATATTAAATGAGAAAATCGAACAAAGTGCGATGAATAGCAGAAACAAATGCTCTCCATACATTTTGATGCGTGTGTGTTCTTGTTGGATAGTTCAATTGTTTTAACTTCGCATTTTTTATCGTAGAATAGGTATTTAATAATGAAAATGTAGCCGATTGAAAATTTTCAATCATGACAAAATACAACAGAGCTTTGACAATGACAACGACTCTGTCAAAAAAGACGTACGATAGTACAGGGTGCGCCAGAGAAACTTACTTATTTGAAAAAATTCCCGCGCGGTGAGTTGAGCGGGTAGAGGGGCGAGAGGGGGCGCATCTGGAGATGGAAGTTTCCAAGTTTGTTTCTCCCGCCAGTCAGTTGCCATCATGCTCTGGTCTAGAGAGCAGCGGGCCTTCGC
>JACJUY010006937.1:10813-21772 GCA_014220935.1 Platorchestia sp. MABIK
AGGCTCAAAACGTTTGTTTTTTAGAATTGACCAGCTATAAAGAAAGTATTTGTTTGTCGTTGTTTAGGAGTAACAAAGGACGCTTCAGAGACTGGTAACATTGCAATTTTTATTACAGAGTCTGGAAACTCTTCCAGACTATCGATGTTGAATTCATTGACATAGACGAGACCTTTACAGATGTTCAAGTGAAGGACTTTGGCAGCCCGGCACGGTACTTGGCCTATGTTATTTGTTCGTGAAGAACTTCTATTGTTCAATTTTCTTATCCGCCGCCCAAATTTTCTTTGGGAAGAGGTTTTTCGATTGAAGATTTCATTTTGGAGATGATAACGGTTGACTTTCCTCAAATTTTTGAGGGGAAATTTCAAGGTATAGAATCTTTTGAAGTGTTTTTCTTTAGGCAAATTGTTCAATTCAAGTGGGGTGTATTGTAATTTTTCTGCTAGTTTCCTGCACCAAAAGCACACTTTGTGCGTTTTTGAAGAAGCTCTGACATTGCCCCTAGCACATCCTCTATGATGCGTTCCATGCTGCTAGCTTCTCTTCCACAGTTTCGGGTTCACGGGGCTTACAGCCAGCCAGGGTGTTTTCACAGATAAGTTGAAGGTTTTGAATTAGGTCCACAAGTGAGTTTATTTTTGCCTCGGAGCATCTATCCTTTTTGCAACAAAGTTGGGATTGCCTGTTCCAGCGCCAGCAGCAGGTTTTGCGTCAACATCCGGCAAAGAAGGGCGCAAAGATGCTCCACTGTGCCTTTTTGCAGTTCCGACGGTCTTTGGACCAGCAGCGCCTGCACCACGCTCGCTTCTGCGGCGATCGGTCACGGACCCTCTCGAGCTCCCTTTCCTCGCCTGTTACTCCCCATGATACCTGATTGCCGGGGTTTAACACCCCCAAGACCAGGAAAGGAATGCGCGTTGTTGCTTTCCTTTTCATTTTATTTTTTTCCTCTCAATACAAATATCATGATACAACCAATTAAAAAAAGTTTATCATAACTGACCTCTCAATATATGTTGTATAAACATAAGTATTCTACAAAATCGGGTTAAACAACTTATCAAAAATGTAAATGCAAAAACGTCAAAGAACCTAGAAACTGAAGTGCCCAATGTTTTACCCAATGTCAGCGAATATTAGAATGAAAACTATTAATATAAAATAAAGGTCACCAACAATACACTATACAAATATATTGTTAGTTAGGGTGGGTATACCAACGGCATCACTGCGGGAAGGTATAGGAGAGCTGAGATACCTACACTCTTGGCGTGTGTAGCTGTCATACCCTTGTCAGCAGTTGCTTAACGCTCCCTTGATCAGCGTTTGAAGGTATAAAAACGAATGATTATATAATGTGAGTAAAATTTAGTAAAGGGAAAAGAGAAAATTCCTTTTTACACTGAGCAACTTCTCAACGATTTCCAACATTCTTTTTGGATTCTGTTTGACCGCCAACAGTTCTTTGTGGAAGTGGTCTTGTTTCACTTCACTAACTCCGAAAGATCTTCTCGTGATGCTAATATAGGTTTCGAAGACTATTGTCTGATTTGTCAGGTTTATACTGTTGCTGGTAATTAATTTTTTAGCTTTACTCACCTCTCGTATCTCAACGGGGGTCATCCATTTAGAATGTCTTGAAATTTGCAAATTGACATTATCGGTGTCTTTCATGCTGACACCTGCTTCCTGTCGAATAGCTTTTCTCTTGAAATATTTTAGGGGAGTAGTAGTTCTTCTTGCAATAGGTTATCAAGAGTGGCGCAAAAAAAACACATGGATTTCAAACTAGTATGATTGGATTTATTTTGATCATATACAAAATGTACTCACATCACTATATTGGGTAATGTTATCAATCAATGAGAATTACCTCGTTTTCACAAGTTTGTCACATTTCTCGCGTTTTAAAGACAACGCCAGACAGATGGCGGTCTTCTTAGTGAATACACATTAAAAACCTTTCTTTGAAGTCCACCATCACTTTTGTCACAGTGTCATGCCGGAACATGAGCAATTTCTTCACGAATTGTACCTTTCAGGATGAAATTGAAACTCATCCTTCACAATATGCTGCAGCGAGCGACGAGACCAACCTAAGTTGCGGCATGCCGCCTAGTGGTGCAGCAACGATTTAAAAGAACAGACGCTCCTACTTTGTCGATATTTTCCGGCGTTCACCCAGTCCAAGGACAACCAGGCAACTTCTGCTTCATGATTAATCTAGCTGTGCAAAAAGAGACAACCCACCGCAATATTGTGTTATGATCAGGTGTCGAACCACTTTGCGGAACATTGAAATGTGTACAGAAAAGCCATTGATGAGTGATAACAGAGTCATTACTTTCAGAAGAAATGTTTAACAGCAAAAACGCTATGCTGTATGGTCCACTGCGCCATTGCTACTGAAACTGGATGCTCTAACCAACCAAACAACAGGTCCCCTATCCCGCAAACCCACTCCCAATAGTAAGCAAGTCAAATCCATGCATTCTTTTTGCGCCACACTGTATAACAGAATTTCTGGTTCTCTTTTACAATTTTGATAAAACATTCCACCGAATGGTGATCGAGAGGAGAGTAAATCGCCAGTCCTGAGTACTGCTTGTCGATTGTTTGTAATTGCTAGGTCTAGAAGAATTTTAGAAGTGTTAGTAATGCCCGTTGGTTCCTGAATCATTGGTGACAAATTAAATCTGAACAATATTTTGCATGGCTGAATGTTATTAGTTATCAGATCTACATTGAAATCACTGAAAACATATAAAGTTTTTGGCTGCTGAGATCAATGCAAGCGTATATTTAATGAACTCTACTGTTGAATGGAGAGCTACTGATGGGCGTCTGTAAAGACTCCTATAAGAAGTGTGATCTATCGGAATTGCATGTATGCTGTTCGATTAACAATCAAATAAACGTAAAATATCATAAGTGCAAATACTTTTGTTCCCCATTTATACATTGAACATCTGAAGTGCTCACAAACGTATTGCATTTAGAAAAATAATATAATCAAATTTTTATGGAAATTTAATTACAGGAAAATTGTGTCCAGTGTTTTTGAGGCCCCCTTTCTCCTTGGGCTTTACTCTTTCATTTCATTGTAATATTATTTCCTCCATTCAGAACTTTCTTGACCTTTTGATATATTGTAAAATACTTTCCAGTTTTGATTTGTAAAAGCCTACAATGCTAAGAGACAATTCAAGCTGCAGTACTTCATATCCGATATTTATGTTTTTGCTCACGAAACCCACCTTCCCACTCTTCGAACTGAACTCTTAGCTGAAGTAATGATTTCATCCAAGGTAGAAGTGACTAATCAATGAACTCAAATTATGAGTTTGTGGTTCAATACAAGTTACATCTTGTTCATACGCCACCTGAAAGTGGAGAAAGAATCAAAACCAAGCACATCTGCTTGAACAAGAAGTAGTGGCGGTCAGAAAGTGAAGGCCACAACATACCTGCACGAGCCAGTGAGCAGTGGCGGCCAGCAGGTGGCTGGTGTGAGGGCTGCTGGCATGGGGCAACAGGGCAGCCCTCATGGTGAGGTACGAAGAGGTAAGGATTGTTACGCGCTCCCGCAGTATCTGGCGCAGCCCGGTCTCTGCATTGCGCCCCAGTGCGCTACTCTCTCGATGCAGTCTGTTAAGGTCCCTCTGAAGCCGCTCCAGTCTACTCACCATCACCTAGTCAAATAAAATGCTCATTCAACATCGAGGCTGAAAAGCACGTTACTATCAAGATTGAATGGCATCATCAACGGCAAAATCTTGGTGCTGCACGATAAACGTCACGGGACGCTATTAACACGTTCAAAACTTGAAGAATAATCTTTGCACAGCCAATTACACAGATCATGGCACTACATGATCATTCGCATTCCATTAATGTAAATAAGTATTTTGCAATGCAGTTGCACACTGCGATTTGATGCTAAAACAAATGGTATGGTCTGATGCTAAAACAAACTGCAGCATCAGACCAACCAGCTTCACTTGGCCAGATGGTCCAGCTACATATACTTGTCAGATAGAGCAGCAATACTTCAACAGATAGCCCACCTACAATTGGCCAGATAAACCAGTAAAACTTTTTCAAAAAGACTAGCAAGACTTGATCAAAGAGACCAGCTACTACATTTGAAATGAGAGACCAGCTACACTCCGGCAAATAGAGACCAGATCCACTGGGCCAAACAGAACATATTTATTACAGACACCGGGAATCCCCGAGGCTAGAATTGTCTCCTTCAATGCCACTTTTACAAACAAGCCACCTTATACAAACAATACCAAACAAGCCACCTCTACAAAATAGACGAAGGTCTGTTCGGACAGATAAGGCCTACACGACGATGTACTTTTCACAGTACAAAGAAGTACTTTGAAAATGTGATTGTAATAGGAGCTGAAAATTAAAGAGGAGAACAATGATGAGAGTGCACAATTAGAAATTTAATAAGTGGAACAAACTTGATCAATGAGTGTGTAAGGATTTTACGCCCAAAGAATAAAGAAAGGATAAAGAAGAAAGTGAAAAGCGCGAACAAGTTTGTAAACAAGAGTGGTTGCCTCATATATTGTACATGGCAAACCTTCAGAAGCAAAGGAGAGAAACATGTGCTGTGTCTAAAAAGACGTTCGAGAATTATTGCATATAAAGATGTGACGGACGAAAGGCGCTGAAAAACAGTCAGCACCACCTACGAAATACACAAAAATTTCAACCGAACAAAAAAACGGAACGTTGTGACACGCACAGCCGCAAAGTACGCTCACAACACGGAAGCCTAGCAATCCTCATTACATGGTAGCTCTTGCAATTCTTGTAGATCCTACACCACTAATACAATGTCCACGGTTGCAAGCACAAGGAATGTAAAGTCGGGTAGGTTTAAAAATATTTTTGCTGAGCACAAATATACAAGAACACACAAGGTTCTCTCGACTCGCAGTTCCCCTCCGGTGACAAATCGCCATAACACAAAAACGATGAGTTCGCGCACAGCTATTCTCAGAATTACTATATTTTATTTCATTTCTTTTATTTACTCAATATGGCCTGAAAGCAGCACAAAAGCGACATGGTTAGGAAAAATGCTTAAAATACGACGATCACAACAACGTCATCTGGTTAAAAAATTGAATTAGATTTGATAAGTTAGTTCAAGCCTCCATAACCACAACAAAGATGTTCCAAAGAGAAGACGGAGGAATGAATCATTTAATATAGAGGTCAGGAAACAGGGAATCTTTACACAAGGGGTGTTCCCACGTAAAATCCCTCTCACAGCAAGAGCAAATTTAGAAGTAAGTTTATGAAATAAAAAGTTTAAGAAGAATATAGAAGGTGCTGAAAAACAGGACAACAATGAATTGAAAAAAGACAGTAGGTTCACAAGAGCAAAAATATTTTCCTTTACAACAAAAGCAACTCCTAGCTAACCCTCAGTTCAGAATATGACATTTTTCCCCTGGGAGCACTAATTCCCAAAGATACGATAGATATAACCCCTGAGACATCAGATTCAAGAATTGATGTTGAATACGGTAGGACGGTGTGTTAAAGAGAGACTGAGGTAGCGCTCTATTGCAGGAGAAAGAATTTAGTTGACTAAACATGAGGTGTGAACTATTAAATGCGACATCAAGTGCTAAAAACAAAATGTAATTAGCTATGCATGAGATTTTATTTTTCAAGTGACTCCAACCAGGCTCGAGTCGCACTTTATCTACCCCAACTCTGTGTGAATTTAGGAGGAATGACAAACTCTCCTGAGTTCAGGCAGGAGTAAACCAGAACAGCTGGGCTCTGCGGCATAAACTACGAAGGAATATTATTAAGAAGACCTAGCAGTGGTGCTGCTTGAGTATATTGAATCACCAGTACTACACGCTATAACACGGGCCAAGTGTTGTGTTATGAAAATAGCATTATTAAATGATATATCCAAAATACAGGGTAATTAATCAAAATAAGAAATATATTTGCTAAATACACTGGTCAACAGACGAAGAAGGTAAGGAAACCTCATTTAAACCTGGCCCTATCACCTTCCAGAGTAATTCCAGATTGGTGAAGCCTGAGCAATTTTCAAGGACTAATACTGACTTGATACTATTCAAAATGACATTATAAATTAGTATAAGTAACACCCTCCCCCCCCCCACCTATCTACTACATCAAAAGTGCTCTCAAGAGAAGGAGGAATTTTTATGCACAAGGTGTCTCCATCTCCTATGCATACAAACTGTACAAACTCCAAGATTGATATAAGTTTATGAAAACAAGATAAAAAGTTCAAGAAAGAAGGAGTAAGTACCAGATGCTACAAAAAACGACATCAATGACCCGAAAAAATTGTAACAAAACAAAGAATGTTCAATTTCAAGATAAGGAAAGATTAGATTATATATTGGTTTAATCCTCCCTAACCTCTAAAAATAAAAGCGCTTTAAAGAGAGGAAGGCACAATTTAGTATGGAGATAAGGGAACAAGGAATCTATGCAGAATGGCATAGAAACAGTAAATTGAGAAAGAAGTTCATGAAATAAGGTAAAAGCTGAAGAAGAAAGTAGTAGGCGCTAAAAAACAAGACAGCAGTGAACCGAAGAAAGGTGGTCCTTACCAAAACAGAAAAAATTATTTAGACAAATAGAAGGCCTACCTAATTCTCAGCTTGGGCCCTCACACATTTTCCCCTTTGGAGTGCTAATTTCCATAGATGCAATAGTTGTATCCCCTTGAGGGGTTCAAGAAAAGGAAAGTACCTAAATTTTGGCTAGGGACTTCCATCCCCGTGCATGCACTAATTCAATTAGGTGCAGAACTTGTACTTTCTCCCCTTCCTCCCTTAGAGGCTCTCTAGATGCATTAAAACATGGACATAATAAATGTTTGCTCGTTTCTAGAATGAATTTAACGATTTACCAGATGAACTTACCCTCCTTGCTGCCATCTCATTAGGCTTTTTTAATTTGGGATATTATTATTAAGCAGTGAACGACAGGGTTATTTGCTTAAGAATACTTTGGCAGACCTTTGTTCTGCGCCAACCTGTTAGGTTTGTCCCAGAGTTACTTGACGGTTCGCACTGAAATGTGGCGCCCGTGCTGGGACCTCAACACACAAGGGTAGTTATATCCCGACAGTCGTGCTGATCAGTCGCAGCTGTGTGCCTAGAGTTACATCCCGACAGTCGTGCTGATCAGTCGCATCTGTGTGCCTAGAGTTACATCCCGACAGTCGTGCTGATCAGTCGCATCTGTGTGCCTAGAGTTACATCCCGACAGTCGTGCTGATCAGTCGCAGCTGTGTGCCTAGAGTTACACCCGACAGTCGTGCTGATGAGTCGTATTCTGTGTACCCTACGTTACGCCATAGCAGTCGCACTCGGGACAAGTCTTGTCTCTGTCTGCCATCTTGTCTGTGATGATTCACCGTGCTATGTGACCAATTGTGATCTTAGCCAGCTTTTAACAAGTGAGTAAAGAAAAATAAAACTGTGCTTATAATAAGTCCGTTATATTTTCAATAAATTTAAAGATTTATTAACTTTTAATATCACTGTTAAACAGGTGTAAATTAACTCAAAAACGAAAAGCAAACTTTTACTGATTAGTTTCTGTGACCATTGGCTTGGCCATCTGATGGATTAAGGCCAAGGCCCCGGTGACAAAGCTATTCGATTGAAGTCAAATATTATGAAGCCGCGCATACGCAATCAAACTTACACTAGAAGTGGATCAAGAGCCAAAACAAGACACTTGCCATAGCGTTTCTTTAATAGCTGCTGACATTTCACACTAAATCCCTAGAGTAGACTGAGGAGAAGGTATGATATTACGTTTACAAGAAGAAAAATTATACTTTCAACATGACAAGGACTCAAATTTTGCCTTTGTAGTGTATCTCATCAAGTGCTCTGGCATAGTTCAAGATGCACAAACTTCAAATCAGGGTTACTGAGAAGAGCAAGAGCAATCTACGCAGAAAGAGCATAGAAACAGTAAGTTAGGAAAGAAGATCATGAAACAAGAAAAAGTTGAAGAAGAAAGTAGTAGGTGCTGAAAAACAGGACAGCAGTGAACCGAAAAAAGATGGTCCTTAACATAACAAAAACATTTTATTTCAACAAAAAGAAGGCCTACCTAGCTCTGAGCTCGGGCCCTCACATTTTCCCTCTGGGAGCACTAATTCCCATAGATACAATAGTTGTATCCCCCTGAGGGGAGAAGCGCAAGAAAGCAGATGTCACAAATGACAAAATTTGAGGCATGTAGGAGGAAACAATCAATACGCATCAATTTGGTGGATAAAACTTCTAACGTTTACCCAAATAAACGTTGTCACGTTACTTATTTTCACTCACAAACAGTCATCAGCTGCAAATAAGTCAATACACTGGCGCCCTGCATTAGACAACGCGAGATAGTCCATGAAGAAAAATCTGTGGCACAGAGACAAATCACGGATGGTATCTCGACATATTTCATCGACCCCGCTTTTCATTAAATGGTGAAGGTCTAGGACAATCCAACAACTTGAGTTTCTCTGATGATTTATAGAGGATTTTTTTAGTTGCAGCACCGTTGAGTTGCTCTACAAGAACTTCCCTAGTTGCAGTGTGACTGCCTCCCAGATCATTTGACAAGGCATTTGAGGTGAACTCTTAATTTTGTAGAGCGCAACTACACAAGTGAAAGTTAAGGAATTGAACATTTACTGGCTGCTCTAGTCAGGTTCTTGTACACTCAGTAAATGATTTAGCTTAGAAGACGTACAGTTGCATCTAAAAGGGAACACACTATGTACCTCAACACGGGCTAAACTTCATCAACTTATTGTTTCTATCCTTTCAAACAAGACGTGTCACCTCTATTGTTAAAAATGTAAGCCAGATTGTTTGCTTATAAAGCCATAAAAATTAGTAGCAATTACTACAAAATTTTTTCCACCTCCCTACTAGTGGTGGGTTAACTCTTCCCACTACTTTAGTGAAAGCCCACTCATCGTAACGCACTTCTAACATATAGGTTTGCGGCAACAGAAATGCTATTCATAGTCAAATATTAAAAAAGATTTACATTCATATTCTATCATCAAAGTTGTATGACAACTACTGCTGTAACTTCTCCCAGAGCCGGAGCTTTCAAACCACCAGGCAACATCTCAGGTCCGTAATATGGAACAAGAGAGTACAATGACCTAATGCCATAGTACAGAGTAACTGAGGTCTCTAAACAGAGATGAAATTAAGCATAGAATTTACCTATACAACAAAGAAGTAAATCTAGGCTGACATTAAGACACTTTCTGCTAAAGTGCCCGCTGCACCGTAACAGAAAGGTGCAGCAAACTCACCCCAATGCCAAGATGTAGGGCCATGTGGGTGAAGAAGAAGCAGGAGGTGACAAAAGTAAAGCGCTGAGGCAACAGAGGGATAAGAGCAGCGTCTCCCTCAGCAGGAGGGACGAGAGTAGTGAGAGCGTCTAAGGTGGCGGGGTAGGAGCCGGGCACCTGTTCAGCCGCACTCCGACCCTTGCCACTAACGCAGTACGAGGGGTCCACCTGCACACGACAACACACCTCACTCAAGCACGCTATTCACTAGGCTATTTCAGCTGCTATCACCACGGGCTGGCTCAAAGTTGCTTCAAACCCGGCTCACAAAACTGAGGCATTAACTGAGCCGTTATTGAATGCCAGGGAGAAAATTGAGATGTAATTCAGGTAATACAACGTAGAAGGATCAAAGTGCTGGGAAACAAACATGGGTACAAACCATTAGAAATGTAAACATAGGCAGTTGGGGGAAAATCAATTAAGTCATTTACGTACGTGTTCAAAGTAGTAGAGGATGTGGCCAGAGAAGGTACGAATGAGTATGTCCAGAAGTGTGGCTTAGATATGCCCCACAAAATGGTGATGAAAGTGAAACTTCCGATTTGTGCTGACGATAACACCAGCGACAATCAACCCCATACAAGCACCAAAGCACAAAGATCGGTTTTCAGAACTAGATATAAAACACAATGGCTCTAAATCACACTTTTTGTGGATGACAAACTAATTTTCAGTCCCAATACTTTACACGAAACTAAACTTCACTTAAAAACACAGAACTTAGTCCTCTTTTCGTGTTTTTTAATTGCGATTCAACACATGAAAACTATTTCAGTTAAAAAGGGTTTTTTACTGAAATTAATTCTTCGTTGTGATTCTCTATCCAAAAAATTTCCATGACTAGCTAGGAAGCACACACGTTAGATTATGTAACTGTTTAGTGGAATATCAGAATACTTCTGAATAATTTTGTGTTGTGTGCCTAACCAAAACATTTATTTTTGTAAATAAGAATATGAATGTTGCCTTCGAGTCTGCTTTTACCTTAAGAGATATTTCCCTCTTTGAGAGGTATTTCCGCTTGAGAGACGTTTCCCTTAAGCAGCTAAACTTTGTAACTTGAGAACTAAAATGTTAAAAACTTATTAATATGTTGACACCAATTGGCTAAACTGAAGTTCAATATTCAACTCAAATTCAAAGGAAATTGTTGTAAGCAATTTTGAAAATATCAAACATTAACTGGATCGTGCCTTCATTCAGCTTTGATTAAGTGCTGATGAAAACTGATTTTGTGACTACTGGTCGATCAGCAGCATTATAAAAATTCCCTCAGTGTACACAGGCGGCTCACATCAAAAACAAAGTGTAAATAATCCGTATCTAGTGACTACCAATTATGAATAAAAGAGCAAAGAAAGTAGCTTTGAAATTTAACATTTTTATTAAGACAGTCTAAAAATAAAAGAAGAACGTTTTGACCCGTTACGTCATTCTCAACTTCTGTCGGCAGAAAATCACAAAATCTAGTAAAATTCAAA
This sequence comes from Platorchestia sp. MABIK, assembly GCA_014220935.1. Classification (NCBI taxonomy): domain Eukaryota; kingdom Metazoa; phylum Arthropoda; class Malacostraca; order Amphipoda; family Talitridae; genus Platorchestia; species Platorchestia sp. MABIK. The sequence goes on from JACJUY010006937.1 coordinate 21,710, forward strand.
GTAAAATGTTAGGCGATGAAGAAAAAAAAATAGCATCATACTAAAAACTTACAAATACAACCT
>JACJUY010006937.1:25907-44988 GCA_014220935.1 Platorchestia sp. MABIK
GAATTACCTATTTGCTAATGTAGAATCAGTTTTTGGCATGTCAAAATCTTTATTCCGTGACCTTCTTCAGCATTCTGTTCTAAATTCATTTTTTATATTTGACAACAAATTTTATCAGCAACTGATGGTCTAGGAATGGGCCTTCCATTAGGGCCGACATTTGCCAATGTCTTTATGTGTTTCCATGAGCAACGGTGGTTAGACTCCTGTCCTTCAGATTTTAAGCCTACATCTTATAGGAGGTACGTTGACGATACGTTTTTACTGTTTAAGAGTAGTTCTCATTGCAGTTTTTTTTTAGACTACTTGAATGCTCAACATCCTAACATAAAATTTACCATGGAAACTGAAGTTAACGGTAGTCTTCCATTCCTGGATGCCCTAATTACTCGCAACAATGGCAGATTTCATAGTTCAGTTTTTCGTAAACCTACTTTCACAGGGCTTGGGATCAGTTTTTCAGTTTTTGCCCTTTCAGATTCAAAATAAATAGCATTAAGACTTTACTTTCTAGGACATATAGTATATGTTCATCATTTTGCCCTCTTCAAAAGAATTTGATTTTTTAAATAGTTTTTTTAAATGCAACGGCTTTCCGTGCCAACTCATTAATTCAGCTATTAAAAATTTCTTGAATAATAAATTTTACAGCAAGCAAAATTCACACTTGGTCAATAAAAAGCCATTTTACCTCACATTACCATATTTTGGGCACAAATCGGAAAAGCTGAGGAAGGAATTGCATTTGCTTTTATCTAAACATTTCATGCATATAGATGTCATAATTATTTTGGTTAATACATTAAAAATAGGGTCTTATTTCAATTACAAAGATAGAACCCCCAAAGGCATGCTCTCGTCTGTTGTTTACAAATATCGTTGCGCACATTGTGCGTCTGAGTACTTGGGCTTGACTAAACGGGCCCTCAGTATTCGCGTTGCGGAGCATGCTGGTAGGAGTTTTAAAACAGGCCTCCTTCTCTCTACGCCATCCCATTCTGCCATTCGTTCTCATGCAGAAAAATGCGATCTTCCAGTGCACTTAAATGATTTCAATGTAATTGCATCTACATCTGGTGTTATAAATCTTCGTATTTTAGAATCCCTGTATATTTTAACGACAAAACCAGTTTTGAATGATACTCAGTCCGCTTTCCCCTTCAGCTAGTTTAGGTTGTATTTGTAAGTTTTTAGTATGATGCTATTTTTTTTTCTTCATCGCCTAACATTTTACTTTGAGTTTTACTAGATTTTGTGATTTTCTACCGACAGAAGTTGAGAATGACCTAACGGGTCGAAACGTTCTTCTTTTATTTTTAGACTGTCTTAATAAGAATGTTAAATTTAAAAGCTACTTTCTTTGCTCTTTTATTCATAATTAGGATTTGCAAGAAGCAAAACATTAGTATTTATCCATAGTGACTACCAACTAAGTGGAAATAAGAACTATGTACGGTTTCTAAAATAAAGCATTTTTGGTTCAATGAAGCGGATGAAAATGATCATTTCTAAAAGAATGGAGAAAAGAAGAAGAGAGATACATTTTCTCATGAATGGATGTGAAAATTTTAGTTGCATCAGGAGCCCATGCTGCAGAGAGCGAGAAGCCTCCATTCCTCGCAGCCTCCCACAACAGCCCACAGGTCGCACTCCTGGCAGCAGCACTACACGAGGCGGTCAGGCAGCGAGCACAACGCACCTTCATGATGTCGTGCTGAAACAGAGGCTGGTCTCGCTCGTCCAGCGTGACGATACTCTCCGTAAACTTGTGCGCTAGCCTGGCGAGCACTGCGCCCAGGCTGAGCATGAAGCCGTCACTCACGTACTGGGCCCCCGCAGCTAGCGCCTCACCCCCAGCCACGTGCCACACACCCGCACGGCCCGCGTTGCTTGACAGGCAACCCTCCAACCATTGCAAGAATTTGTCCCGTGTGCCCTTGCCCTGGTACCAGTAATGGCAAGGATAACACCAGCAATCACACAAACAATAACACGGTCTAGGATCGTAGCTATGGTAACATGATAATGGTACAGCGTAATCAGTTTGGGTAATTTATATGGAAATAAGAATTAAGCAAGCTTTTTTATAACAATGAAAAAATATAAGAAAATTTTGATGGTCACCAAATGTGAGACATCCAAGACAAATAAGGAATAGTATAATAGTAAACCTGAATAGTATTAATTTATTAAGCAGCTTCGAAATATGATACTCGCTCTGGTGGAACCTAGAATGGAGGGAATCAAGAAGTATTAGAGCCAACAGGGCAGACAATTAGCATCAGTGAAGAAAAACAAAGGAAGGAAGCCTCGAGTTGGCACACACCTTGAGCAGCGTGCTGATGATCTCAAAGGTCCGGTCATGGACAATGGCCTGGGTGGAGGCGATGGAAGCATTCACAGCGTTCACCTGAAGACGTGAGGTGACTTAGAGATATGTGACTCGCTTCAGCCATTCACCACAACTGTTGGTAGCTAACGCAGTAGTAATAGCCAGTACAAGAAACCAGCCCAGTTCATCTTAGCCATTAAAATGGGAATGAGACAATCTACAGTGACAATACAATAGCGTACTTTCAGATGCATCAACCAGTGGCTGCAAAAAATTTTACGATCACTAAAGAAAATTACATTAATATGTACTTGCATTAAGGCTTTCCTTCTATTAAAATTTTGTCACATGTGCTTTACTCTTAAGGACTGGTTTCAGACAATTTGGCACTGAGTTTGGAAGTTTTAGAATGCTTCAACTAAAATTTACTAGTGCCAGATATTTTTGATGGCTTCTTGCAGCTGATGCAAATTGTGAGGAAACCTGCAACGTACTTTTTAATTTTATCTTTTATTATGACCCACAAATTCACGATTGCATCCAGGTCTGGGACATCGACTAAACCATATAAAACACCCTGATGCAATTCTCTAGTTAATTATGTTCGACTGACTGTACACTGTTAAGGGTGCTGACCGTAAAAATTTTTAACCTGAATTGTACCGTAACGTTAATTTTCTTCGTTTAAAATTTTCTTCAAAAAAATAGGTGTCCTTTATTTGTCAATGTTCAAACTAAAAAATTCCTGGCCAAGAAGTTCTGAATCGCAGGTGCTGTTACAGAACTACTGTAACATTTTCACTGCATATTCTCATATTTTGGAGACTACACAGATAAAATATCTCAAGACCTGAAAAATATTTAAATGTCATTTTCCTACCGTGAGGCAAGGGTTTCCCTGTCAGTTTGTGATCAATGGTAGTATTAAGGAACTTAATTTCTCCTGAAAAACCATAGATCTACCTTACATGAAGAGTTGCAGAGGGCCGCATTTTCTTTGGTCTTCCAGAACAAGAAGAGCCACAGTTTTCTCAGTAGAAAGAGTTAACCAATATTTCAACACCTAGCCATTGACGTTTTTGATGCTGTTATGAACTCAATGAGTTAGTATTGGTAAAAATTAAAGGGAGTTTGCTAAAAAAGTAGCCGATTTAAAATGTTGTAGTTTGTACATTAGTGCTAGAAAACTTGAATAGGTTTCATTAAAAGGGCAGGATTTGAAGTTTTATTTTGATAATTTAGTCTATTTGGCACACTTTTCAAATAAATGTGGCATTCATCACAAAAAATTATGTTCTCCAACAATATTTGATCAGAACTGCTCATGATTTTTATTCTCCAGCAAAGTAATAACCTCCGATTTTTCCCCTGTGGTTAAATTTCTTGATGACATTGCATTTTATATAATTTTATACTATAAAGTTCTTTTTGAGAATTAAATGAGCAGTAGTTTTCTTTACCTGTGTCTCAGAAAACAATTTTCTCACTGATTTCGTTTTATCATCATTAATTAAAATCCTTATTATGTTAATTCTTGTTTTCATCCTCTAGTATGCCAAATAGACAAAATTATTGAAACAAACTAAACTCTAAATTCTGCTCTTTTCAATGAAACCGCGATTGAATAGCAACCACAAAGAGTACAGCTGATGATACTTCCTTGAACTCATTCAACCTATGTTTGCTGTGATTTCGTCCGAGTATCAAAAACGGCGGGAAAACTCAAAAATAATAATAATAATAATAATAATAACAATTCAACCTATATCTCACACTGTGATTCAGAAGTGCCTATCTTCACTTAAAAGCTCCTCTCTCTCAGGATCTGCTGGAGATAAAACTCTTTTTTCCCTTCATCCCACTACGGTGCAGGCATTGCAGTACAGTATAACGTACTTTTACGCGGTATCATAGGCTTTACGCGTGTCAAAGAACACATACCTATTCTAACTTTCTGCCAGGGCATCGATGATTCTAGCCGTTCATTGCAGAAATTATACTAAGGCAGCAAAAATCATAGATACCCACCCCAGTGAAAAAGTTAGACCGGGTAAAGCGCGCAGGTGCTCATTTTTGCATTCATCCAAGGGGTTGTGTAGGCGGTCCTCGCAACAGGCAAAAATCGTATTGTACAGGTGAAAGGTGATTTTGGTTCAGCCATCTGGGCCAGAGGAGATGCTTTTGGCTAAATTAAATCAGTGGTCACTAAACTACGGCCCGCGGGCCAGATCCTACCCGCCCGTGTGATTTATCTTGCCCGCAACAGCTAATGGCGCGTACTCAGGGACTACTCTTGAAATTATAGATAATGGCAGCAAAATTAAAACGGTTTTGGCCTTTGAAACTTACTGGAGTCATCATTATGGCTCTCAGGCTGGAAAGTTTGGAGAGCCCTGGATTAAATGAATACATCCGTGAGTTTAGTAGGTTCATTACATAGATTTTCATCTATATTGACACTGAGAGATTGACCTTTGGCCTGTCTTCAAGTAGACAAGAAAGCTAATAATAATGATATACACCACTGACGTCAGCAAAGTCCCAGGTAAGAGCCTTTGTAAAGTGTTGCTGATCTGAGGTTATCTCTCCTCTCTGTAGACCTCTAAACAGGGTGGGTGAATTCTGCGGTTCCCAGACATCTTCCAAACACGCTGCAATACCTATGATGTGTGTTCCAGAGTTCAGAGAAGATGACAAGATAGTCTCCCAGCCTAATTTTTGGTGCGCTGTGCTCTTGCCCTAAGCTCTGATGTAGGATATTTTATCAGATACATTTTTCATCCTCCAATGGTGAATCAAAGTTTGTTCCCTTTCAATGTGCATTCAACAGTCCATCTCGGTCTCTATGCTGAAGGGCTCCTTGCCGTGACTTAGGAATACTGAAGGTGGCTGTGGCTAACAAGGAGCTAACAATCTCTCCCAATACATCTTCCATGGCTCCAGAATCATTTAAGTGTTCAATTTGGGTGAGTGCCTTAAAACTCTCATAATAGACTAGCACCAAAATCAAGCAAGTTTTGTATCAATGATCTAACACGATATCAATTTAGGCCAAATATTCTGTCCAATGTATTTCTTTGTTTCGGGTGTTTTCCGATTGTCAATTATTCTGCTCTGCTTTAATATTTTGATCAATATATGTTCTCTAAATTACCTGTGCTCTTCACCTCAAACCTGATCTCAAAATTTAAAAAATCAGAAGAGGTATGCAAATACTTATATTCAGTCCTCGTCTGCATTTAGCACACAAATCCTGGTTCAGAGTTATGTCTATAATAAAGTTTCTAATGCTGTACATTCCCTATGTCACGTAGTGATCACTACTAGAAATTAATAAGTATGAAAGATGACCAACAGACAATGGCTCACTTTTTTGGCGCTGTAGATAAGAAAGACATTAAGGGGAACGTCCAGACGCATTCGAGAAAATGGCTCTCACGTTTATTCTATGGGATCCAGATCTATGAAATTTGGCATACGTATGTATTTCAGAGAGTAAATGGGGCTCATATTTCAGACTTTTTCCCATATTTTTCATAATTGCAGAGATAATTGAGGAAAATGGGTGTAAAAATAAGGAATTTTCAAAAGCCATCTCCTCCAAAAGTTATTATCGGAGAGCATTGATTTACATCTCATTAGTCGCGCAAAGAGTTGGTGCATAGCTGGACGTGGGCTCGTTATGAAATTTGCAGAAGTTTATTTTCCATGAATTATGAAAAAAAATTAAAAAGTCATGCAATTTTCCGTAGATTTTTCATGTTAGTTAAAAATAACTATGAATTTCATGACGAGCCTACTTCCAGCTCGGCACCAACTCTTTGCGCATTCAATGAAACATAAATCATTGTTCTACGATAATAACTTTTGGAGGAGATAGATTTTGAACTTTTCATCTTCAACTGTTCAAGAAACGCATTTTGCCGCCATTTTTCCTTTTTTCAGTTTTTTTTCAATTGCAAGCTACATTGCTTGAAAAACTTGACGCGTTTGACGTTCTGAGAGGTATCTAAACATATGAATATCTTTTCTTGTAAGTTTTTCATGGTTCCTCAAAGGAACCGGTACCACAATAGGCATCATAGATACGTTTCACCCCCAGGGGCGCACGCTGCGGCGTCCTCCTCGATGCGCTCCTCCCCTTCCCCTTTGTTTCACTCTCTCACAGAGCAAAGAACGTTGTGTAGCTTTGTTAGATTGTAAACTAAGGAGTTCTGTGTCGAATAGATCAACAAAACAGACTCCAGATATTTCTGGTTTGTGTCTAATGCGGTGGCTGTCCGGTGATGGCAGCTGTATTCGAATCTACCCAGCTTCCCCCCCGTGTTTGTCACTCTCACGAAACACAGAACGTTCTGAATTTTCACTAGCTCGTAAAACAAGGACTTATGTATTGAGTAAAGCAATAAAAACCATAAAAAACAAGAATTTTAAAGGGTGTGGCACATTCACTTGCTGGTCGGCACTCCCTGCTGATTTGACCCCTCCCCCCTTCCCAACCCAATTTCCCCCGCTTACGATGCTCAGATCATTCTGCAAATTTGACAGCTTGTGAAGAAAGCATATCTCTTGCGAATAAAGCAAAAAAAGAAAACCAGGGATTTTCAGGATTCTGGGTAGACGTTCCCCTTAAACATAAGGAGCTGGCAGTAATACACACATCCGCTCATGGACTGCACTTATACACCACTTGCTAGCACACACCTGAGCCAAAGTAGGTGTCACTACAACATAGTGACACTTCATGCCTTAGAAGGTAGTCTGAGTCACTAAAACAGTCAAGATACACCTTCTGCCTACCTTTGAAGTCTCAAGTAGAAAAAGACATACCTATAGGTTGCCAGTTTGTAAGAGTCAGTAAAGCAGTCAAGGAAACACACCTCCTGCCTTGTAAGTCTGGAGGAGTCAGCAAAGAAGGCAGACTGTTGACCAGGGGTGGCAGGCAGAGCGGAGATGGCCAGTAGTCGCCCCAGAGCCGTAGCCTCATAAGCAGACCCTGCCGGCTGGGGCCCAGTGGCCAGTGACCCTCGAGTTGGCACTGGACACAAGCATAAATACTTACATCTTAACCAAGGTTCAAAAGAACAAGTCACATTCAACCCAAAGACACCAAAATTTCTCACTACAGCAGTGATACAATAAATAATTCAATGATTATAAGCTATGAACAGTCGAACAGTCATCACTTACGCACAAAATATGAATGCATTGATATGAATAGAAAAATTTTTTAATTATAGCTATTAGTAATTGCCCTAATTTTTAATTTATTTTAAAATGTTCCCCTACTAGAAAAATTACTTCAAAATTCTGTTAGTTGCCCTAAACTGAAAGCACTAGCCATCTTGGCACTTGAGTTTCTGTTGGTACACAAAGGGTTAAACATGACTTGCTCACTGAACTAATTCTCATTCTGCACTATATTTAGTACTGAACTGAAGTAACATACAATCCTCACACTGTGCTCACATTCTCACATAATTGACCTTAAAACGCGCGCAAATGAAGCTGAGAACAACAAAGTCTTCCACTAAACTAAGAATTTTAGAAAAGGCTTAACAAAAGATGCTTGATAGAGCACAAGTTTTTTAATACAATAAAAAGGATGCTTCAACCTCTCCCTTGGCAGAAACGTGTATACACGTTTTCACAAAATGTTCTTCTTTCAGTCATCGACGAGTATACTCGTCTAAAACTTTACCATCAAAAACCAGCTACATATTACATATATACTCATCAATGTTAAGCCTTTGTAAGCCATTCTACGTGTAAAACGAGTATTCTCATCAAATAGTACGCCTGGCAGAGGCAATAGGGTAGAGCTATGGGATTTCAAGGACATTGTTACCAGACTTGCTCTGACAGCCATTGTTGCCGGATGGTTGTTGTTTGCATCCATATTTGCATTCATTTTTTTATAGCATTTTCAAGTGTTACACCCCAAATATCTACTTCAACGGAAAAACTGTGAAGTTATTGGTTAGGTTTTCCCTCCAAAATCCTGATGCTTAAATAACTATTGACACACTGTGGTTACCCTGAAGTGATTGTTTGCAACAACAAAGATAAGGGTCGGAATACTTTATGTGCGACATGACCCACCGGTGGTCACTGAGGGTATTTTCATAATGCTGCCGACTAGTTTAGTCTAGTCGTTAGTTTTAGCCTCCCTACCCGCAGCAACAAATGCAATCCAAAGAGAGGAAGGAGGAAGGCACCATTTAGTATGGAGTTAAGGAAACGCGGAATCTACGCAGAAAGGGCATAGAAACAGTAAGTTGAGAAAGAAGATTATGAAACAAGATCAAAGTTGAAGAAGGAAGTAGTAGGTGTTCAAAAACAAGACAGCAGTGAACCGAAAAAAGGGTGGTCCATAACAAAACAAAATCCTATTCTACTGCATCAAAAGGAAAGCCTACCTAACCCTTAGCTCGGGCCCTCACATGGTCCCCCTGGGAGCGCCAATTCCCATAGATCCAATAGTTGTATCCCCCTGAGAGGAACCCTGCTGCCGACTAACCAGCAGTCACTAACCCAATTTTGATAAATGCTCAATGAAAACTAAATGAAGGTGTGATCTATTTAATGTTGATTATTTTCAAAATTGATCTCTAAAATTAACTCTAATTTGAGTTGAATATTGAACTTCAGTTTAACCCGCCACACTTAACATGTTAATCAAGTCCTCAGTTTAGAGAAACAATTTAGAAGAAGACTCAGTCTGATATAATGTTCAGTTCAAGAGCATTTCTTCATTTAATACTTTAAGGAAAACTCAAGAATATCATCCAGTGACACAAAAAGCCAAGTAACATGAATGGTCCATTTGAACTCATGGCATATTTCAAACCACACAAATTAAATTCCTGTTTTTTGTCACTCAATAAGCCTGCCAAAGGCAGGGCAGAGGCTGTTACAGCTTCACTCGTGCAAAAGATAGCTGTCATACATCTTACTTGGGATGTACAACAAATGCCCTGTCAAAGGGGTGTAACAGCATAGTAGGTACATGGAAGTATGAAGAAGTCCTCTATCATTTTTGAACATCACATGAATGCATCTTCTGCTAAAACCTTATCAATGGTTTTGCAATAGTATTCAGTCATCATCATACCATTGAATTAAAAATGGGTGGGGCAATTAGCAACAAACAAAAAATCCTTACATCAACAGAAAATACAATCAAGGTTTGACTTTTTCAAACTACACTAATCTGGAAACTTCTCATGACAGACCTCTACATACATAAATAGTGGACTTGCATAAGCGAGTAGCCGTCATTCCATGTTTGACAGAGGTAGCAGAGTAGAGCGCATTTGTTTCTTAAACAATGGCACTACGTACAAATATTTGAATACCAAGTGATCTTTGTTTATGTTGTGCAATAAAACTATTCTTGAAATTTCATTTCCTCTTGATAAGGAGTGTTTATTTGAAAAGGTCTTATGTTTGTGACTATGGCAACAATTTTGAGCAAAATTTTAATTGTCGTTCATGGCTTGATACAATTTCATTCCTATAAAGCATCAAGAAAATTGACGTGTAAATATCACAAAATTTAGGGAGGTAGAAAAAGTTCTTAAACAGAATTCATTTGATAAATGAATTTCTATTACAGCCTGATATTTGCAAACTTTTCTAAAGTTGAAATTCACAAAATCAATTTATGAGACGATGAATTAATTAGCTGAGCTTTTCTTGATCTCAATCAAAATCCAGTACAGTATGATGTGGAATGTGGATTTGGTGACTGACAGAAAGCAAGTATTAAAAAAGATCTTCGTTTTTCTGAACATTTCCAAGAATTTACGCAGTATAAAAGCCCTAAAAGGAATATTGCTAACGCCTTGACTAAAATATGAGGGCTGAAAAAATTAGATTTACCAGTAAGAAGAAGGGAGGCAAGGCTGGATGTGCGACAGTATAGGTGAAGGCGCTTCACAGCGAGCCAATCAACTGTCATTAGCTCAGACTCCTTCAAACTTTGCTCCACTTCAGATAACACCTTGACAAATAAAAAAATTGACAAGTGTCATTATGAATATTAAGTAAAGAATTCAACTTCCAGGTTACAGTGCTAAGGTACTCGTACTAATTCAATTTGAAACTAATAGCAACTCAAATTATACGGCATTCACAATCATACATGCTCACTACTACATTAAACTCAATATACTTGATCAGAGCAATTCTGGAGCAAAATAAGAGCAGCTCAACCTAGAAGTAGCTCATCCCAATGCAAAAATGGTCTGTGTGGAAATGTAACCAACCTGAGAAAATTCAGCAGGTAGAGGAGTTTGCTCAGCATCAGCCCGGGCCAGGTAGTGCCCGATCAGCTCATCAAACAGATCACACTCAGCCCACTTGCTGAGTAGCAGCTCCTTAAGCTGAGCCAGGACGTCTTGGTTGACATATATAGCAGGCTCATGGACAGCTGTGTGGAAATTGATCACTATATGATCTTCCAGAGCCTCTACACATCTCAGATGATCTAAAGACTTGCTGGATTTCATTTTCTTTTTGGCAGCCGCACAGCGCTCATACGCATTTACAAGGAAGAAAAGAACCCGTACTTCTTTCACTACTTCAACACTGACAGGGCCCCAAAAACAAGTTTGCATCACACCCTTAGTAACAGGAGAAGCAATTTCGTATGGTGGTTGCAGCATGAGGCGCTCAAACAACACAGTTTCGAAGGTGTCTTCAGAGACTGGGGAGTCTGGCAGCCTGACACAGGCATGTGAGGTGTTTGCAGGCACCTCCTCAGCAGTGCACAGCAGCAGGAACTCCAGCAGGTGACATAGTTCTGCTTCTTTATCCTCTTTCGCAGTAGCAGTGCATGGTCCAACTTCAGCCGCGTTCTGCCTCTCAACTTTTAGAGAAATACTGAAAAAGATATTAGTTAGCAGTTTATGAATGGAAGTACCAACTAGACGGCACTCTTTAAACAAATTCATAAATTTTGCTAATCAAACTTATTCTTTATAAAAAGGATTCTAGCTCTATAAAAATTCTATTGAAATAATAAAAACTTATCAAAAATAATGCATGTATGCCAGCTCTCCCATATACACTCAATAACACTTCAAAAGATTTATTCACAAACAAAATAGTGTAGGTTTGCCATGAATCTTTTGTTAGTTTTCTCATGATATCAAACTAAAACATCAAAGCCACCATCAGTTATATTTCAAATTATGTCTAGCACTTTCCATACCAAGTATTGTATTAGGTTGGTATAGAAGTAATGTTCAATTTAGAAATTTTGAGTGAAAATGAATAACACAATGACTAAGGAAACATTTTTTCATCAAAAAGTTCCCTGCAAATTTGAGGCAGCTAACGATTGGTTTGGTTAGGTTGTAAATAGCAGAATAGGGAAATCGATTTTCCTGCTCGAATACATTTTATAAATAAGTTATAAAATATAAATTTTATAATTTATAAAATATAAAAATGAAAGTGCACGATATATTTCACCTTGCATGATTACAATAATCTTATATAAAGTTCGCGAAACAGATGAAATGTCATTAATTTCTACCTGAATGTGAATGGGCAATTTACCTATTGGTACACATATGGCCCAATACACAGGGAATGTGTTAACATACTCTCCATCACTTTCAATAATCTCATTCCACCTTTCAACCAGCTTATGAATGCCTTGCTTATAGAAGTAAGTTTAAAATCAAAATCCAAAATTAACTCTTTTCCAATCTCTTTTTTAACTTAGGCCCATTAAAATAATTCTGTAGTTCTTGGCACAAATGGAAATCAGAAGCAGGTTGTATTGGCCACTTCTAACTTGATATTTCCCAAGTGGTAACAGTAGGATTTTTATGCAGAAAAACATTCAAATGAACAAAAGCAAGTATTCTTGGATGACCTTTTTTTGGCTCATCTTTTAAAGTGAAATCACCACTTCGAAAACAAGATAACCCTCTTCTGTAGCTTTTCTCATTCACTACATCATCCCTATAAATGTTCTAAACAAATTTTGCTACAAAACTTGCATTAACCCCTTTATGAAACTTGTATGTACAGTAAACATCTCTTGTGTTATCTTTGGATGGGAAAACATGGAAACCAAAATTTACAAAACTATCAACATAAAGAGATGATTTGAATAAAAATTGTTTAGTTTAGTCAGAGAAATATATTATACTCCTACCAGAATATAAATAATTGACAAATCAAATTTTAAACACCCATTCAAAAAATTGGTCACCACTTTTGCACAAACATGATATTATTCGTCAGTACAGCAGAGCCTATTATTTTACACCTAGATAAAATGCCAAAAAAAGGGCTTCAGCTGATGTAAATATTAGTTTCACTATAAGAAGCACTTGGTCTTCTACACCAAACCCCCCACAAATACTATAATAATCACATAGCAGTTGTAAGAGCACAAGCATTAGGCAAAAAGAGTTTCAGAATTTCAATGTGTGAGCTGCTGTTCAGGCTGTACTCAGGTCTGCCAATGGTGAAGAGACAAATGTGCAACTTTCATTGAATACAAGGAATTCACGTGATGCTCAAGTACTTGCTTTCTTTAGTCTCCTCCTGGATGCTCTGTTTGAAAAATTATGATTGATGTATGTTTGGGTAATGGAAAAGATTCAACTTTTTAATCAAACAATTAATGAAAAATTCATCATGTCGGTGTAGCATTATCAATTCAAAACGTACACTTATACATATTAGAAATCATTCAACACCCATTGTTGTGATGATTGATTGATTTTAAGTTAGTTTTAACCTCCCTTACCACAACAAAGATGCTCAAAGAGAGGAAGGAAGAATTCACCATTTAGTATGGAGTTAAGAAAACGCAGAGTCTATGTAGAAAGAGTGTTCCCATACAGGATCCTGTGTGCAGAGGAACAATAAGTTAAGAATGAAGGTTATGAAACAAGATAACACTTGCAGAAGAAAGTCAGAGGTGCTCAAAAAACAGGACCACGGTGAACCAAAAAAAATTATCCTTAACAACACAAAAAACCTTTAATTTCAACAAAAAGGCCTACGTAACTCTTAGCTCAGGATCCCACAATTTCCTCCTGGGAGTGCTAATTCTTGTAGATACAATAATTGTATCCCCCTGAGGGACTTGGTGTTGCCTTACTAACATGGACAGCTATAACTAAAGGAAGGATAGTCTCATTCAAGGCTTACCCCACCAACACTTGGAAAGAAATGAAAGGTTTACAAAATAAACTCATAATATTGCTAGAGTACACATGGCTAATGTAATATAGAAAAGAAAACCTCACTGTAGGCTTGGCCCCAATATGTCTCTCGAGTGTCTGTGACATCCAGCTTGTATGAGTCTGAATAGGTTCTGTTAGCTCTCCTCTTTTCAGGTGATTTTAAATATTAATTAGGAAGATAATAGGAGTTTAAATGGGTTTACTTCATGTGTTCATTGCTTTTTTTGTATTCATGATTTTTCTGTTTTATATTTAAATAACTGCTTTATGCACTGCCTTTTTTCCATTTTCAGTCTCTTACTTATGGTTGCAGTAAAACTAGGGTAGTATTTCTTGGCAGAACTATTCTCTCATTTGATAAAACCAAGTGTTGATCTGGTGACTGATACAGCGTTCTTTAGTTTTGCTTTGCTTGTATAAATTTTTTTGCTGCTCAAAGCTAAGATTTACTTTATGTTGAGCATATTTCTTTTACAGCATATTAGTTCTCATTTTTCATTTTTATTGAGAGAAAGTTTTTCAGTTTTGCTAGATTTCAAGACTATTTTTGTAATATTTTTCTTAAACTTACTTTGAATTTGTTGTTAAATGATTTGATTTGAGGTGTAATTTCATTCAAATTCCATTCATAGTCCATTTTTTTTGTTGCTTTGTTTCATTTTCAGGTAATACATTTACTTTGTTCAGCATGAATTCATTCTTAGCATGATTTATTTTGTTTTGTTTCTTACTTTATACTTAAGTTTAGTTTTGAGGAATCCAAAAGAACTGGTATGGTTTATTTCATCTTTCTACATTTTTATTTCTGTGTTATCTCTGTTTTCAGGGCTTTACTTATACTGGCTTCTGATTTGTCTGTACCATTTCTGAGCCCTGTCACTTGTTCTTGCATGTCCAATCACCAGTTCTACAATAAACTATCCTTTGTTAAAACAAGTTTCATTACTCCCTTACTACGTGGCTCACAAACAGCTATGTGTAATGATGGAATAATGCTAGTACCCCATCCACTTACATAGTGATGCTGAAAAATTATGTTTCCAGCTATATGGCATAAAAAAGATAGACCTAAGCTAAACACCAATATTCTACTTCAACAGTTTTAGTTTAGTCGTTAGTTTTGTCCTTTCTACCCGCAGCAAAAAATGCGATCCAAAGAGAGGAAGAAAGAAGGCACCATTTAGCATGGAGTTAAGGAAATGCGGAATCTATGCAGAAAGGGCATTGAAACAGTAAGTTGTGAAAGAAGATTATGAAACAAGACCAAAGTTGAAGAAGAAAGTAGTAGGTGCTAAAAAACAGGACAGCAGTGAACCGAAAAAAGGTGGTCCTTAACGTAACAAAAACATTTTATTTCAACAAAAAGAAGGCCTACCTAACTCTCAGCTCGGCCCTCACATTGTTCCTCTGGGAGCGCTAATTCCCATAGATACAATAGTTGTATCCCCCTGAGGGGGTTTTACTTTAACAAAAACAAGGCCAGCCTACACTTAGCTTGAGACCTCGCATGTTTCCCCTGGAAGTGCTAACATCTACAACTGTATCATAATGCTTTACACACTTAGGAAGCAATGATATTAAAGAACTTTGCTTAATATTCTTAATCCTAAAATGTCAATTAATAATTTTCCAAGTCAGTTACAAGCAATTGTGTGAGACAAATCTTTATCTGTGCTCACATTATTCAAATGGTACACACACTCACATATCAAATGCATCAATCACAAGTTCTTTTGGATAAAAATACCATTGTTAAAATAAAAAGTCAAGGTTTTTCAATAGAACATCAATCTGTGCATGAAATCAGGGAATACAAAACTTAACTAGAAGTATTGACCATTCCAGCTTCTAATACTGGATATTATATCTATTACAGGCATTAACATAAACTTTGCCCAACTTATGTTACAGTGAAGTAAAGCAATGATTTCAAAATTGATGTCATGATATTAAGGGCTAGATAACATTGCATTTGCTTGAGACCAGAGTGATCCACTCAGCACTGCCCAGTCAATAGCTGTACAAAATTTTTAAAAACTGCAGCACAGCCTGAGGGTACAGCTCAAGTAACAGCACCTTGGCATGCAAAGAAAAGAATGAGCTTTACAAAGACTGTTCTTGCATGACCAACTATCTGTTCCACAATTTCCTCCAAATCTAAGGAAATCACTACAACAGTCAAACAAGACTTTGTGAAGAAATTCCACGAAAGTGAAGTTCTTCCTTTTGTAGTTCAATCAATTCCTTTTTACACAGTAAAGAGTTCTGACTTGCATCCAACCAGTGCTAACATATAAAAATATCACAAGAATAGTTTGAAATGGAAAAGATAAAATGGCTAGCAAAATAGAGTGTCTCACTTTAAACAATTTGACATCACCTAAAGGCAGAAAAAATAAGATGCAAGGTATAAATAATTTTTTAGTCCTTCAGAAGTTTGTTGAAATATTCCAATTTCTAAAGGAATAGTACATAAAAATAAATTCAATTCATGGGGAAAAGTGATAACTCAAGACACTTAGAAAGCCCCAAGATAGCACTCACTTGGCAGCAGATGGTGATGCTGAACTATTTGATTGGCTCTGCCTGTACTGCTGTGCTGCCTCCACAGATGGAAAGAGTGCAGCAAATGTATTCTTTTGTAAGTCTTCAGCCATGATGACTGGCAAAATAAAACAAAATTTGAATTTATGCTCTGCAAAAGATAAAAAAGTTAGCCCCAGAAGACAATTTTTAATAATCTTCATAAAAAAGTTTTGATCTCCATTCCATATCAATGAGAAGCATATGTTTCCTGTTTATTAGAAGATAGTAAAGATATAATAAATTGCAACAAAATTTCAAAAGAACATAGCCATGCATTACATATCAAACACATTAGAAATGAACAACTATATAAATAAACTCTAATTTAGCTGCAAAATAATGGGCTACAAATTTCCTCATGATCTTCCCGTCCTTTCAGTGTGAACAACATGAGCTTGGGGAGATTCAAACTGAATGAAAAACCCATGAATGTTCAGACTTGCATTGCATACTTTCATTGTGCATATCAGCTATATGGTTGCATTTACACACCTGTACTCATAATTCCAGTGAAATATAAAAAATTTTGAAAGAAAGAAATTTACAACTTCAATAGTTTGTTCTTCAATGAAAATATATACTCGTACAGTTTTATATCAAAACATTCAATAACCTACCACTAATTTAAATAAAATCTTGTAACCAAATAATTTAGGAAATCTTGTAACATGATATATCATGGATTGACAGCTATCAACTATTCATTCCTGAATAAGAGGAAGTCTCAAACTACCACCTTTGATAGTTGAGACACCTCCACCCTTTCCCTCATCAATGAAGAAGTTGAAATGAAAAATGATGGAAGAGAAATGCAAAGCAGCACAAGAGTCTCATAAATTTGTTACTGAGAGGCTACTTGTCTCTTGTATCTGACACTATTGATTTAGGTATTTTATATTGTGTACATATTGAGACTTCATGCCTAATTTGCGTGTTATCTTTCAGTGTATCAATTTGTATTGTTGCTGATGCTGCTAAATCTCCAGATCTTGAACTGGTTATGCCACTGAAAAAGAGTACATAAATGTCTAGGTTGGTTGAGAAAGGCTAATTAAGCTTTTTTATTCTATCTTTTTATTTTTTTAGCTATTTCTTTATTTTAAAATAGCTTCAGTTTTTTTATCATACAACATATGGCTGACGAGAACCTAAATTCTGAAAAAATAATTGAAGTATCAAGCAGTATTCAATATTAACGGGTAAGAAGCATCAGCTTTCTTTTTCTCATAAGGGTATAAAAATTCAGGAGCACTTAATTTGGTTACACTTTCTAATATGCAAGAAAAATTGAGAAAACAAATCCAGCAAACTCAGAGGAACCAACTATAAGTACTACCAACCTTAGTTGTTATAAAGAAGTTTGTCTAATTTATCATAATAGTAACAAATCAGTGTCATTTCAGCATATCTTCATTAAACACTTACTGATTCTCTTTAGTCCTCCATAATACCCAAAAATTAGCAATCAAATTGAATGAAAATATAGGAAGCAGCCCCTGGGACAGCTGCCATTAGTTTCAAACCGGCCCAACGAATTCATGTTCAATAAAAGTTTTATTTTATACACATGGCTTCGTGTAGAAAAAAATACATAAAATTATCCAAAAAACTTCAAAACTCTAGGTCACTTGACATCAAGAAATGATATATAATTTCAGTAACTTTTCTTTGTGGGTTCTTGATATAAATCCTGTAAGCCAATTTAGTTTTACATTATCATTTGGGACGAGTTATACACTCTTACAAGTTAAATTGGCTATAGTAATGTTTTAACGTTAATGTTCTGATCCAGTCGTGCTTCTCCTCATTCAATCATGTTTCTCCTCATTCAATCGCGATAACTATTTTGGGTTATCAGTTCTCCGAGGATTTTTTTCCCCGAGTTATCGATTTATCGGTATCGCCGATACTTTTGCTTCCAAGCTATCGATAATCGATAATTTCAGTTTATCCCGCTGGGATTCGACATGACTGGGCGAGAAGGGTTTGGGACAGGAACTATGCGTGTAGGATGTACGTGTTATGGTGTAATGAGGTTGATTTCTTTTGTGGCCTTTCTGATCAAAAGTGTGGCCTCATGTGGACTGGGACATCTGGAAACCCTGTGGAGAGGAAGGCGGAGGAGTTCTTGCGGCGTGCTGATCTGAAGATCATCATCAGCAGCAGCAGCGATGACATGGAGACGGAAGACTACTACGCCAGCATTTGTGATGAGGAGGATGACACTGGGGGTCAGCACAGGTCTACTAAATCCAAGGCCGCTCATATTGTGCATGTGTGGCTGCAGGCCAAAGGGACTGACAGTCTGGCAGACCCTGCCTTCAACAGCAAGAAGGTCCTCATCGACCTATTAATGAGGTACAACACGGCGATGCCGAGCAGCGCCGCGGTGGAGCGTTTGTTCTCCCTTGGAAAGGACATCATCACGGCCAAGAGGAGCTGCCTCTCTGATGAAAACTTCAACATTCTGATGTTTATGAAGAGGAACATGCTGCAGAACCTCGTCTAAATTTAGTTATTTTACTTTATACCGCAGTTTTTATTAGTGGACAGGATAGACATTTATTAATATATTTTTGAAGTTTTCAAAGACTTCCATTTTTTTCCACGATTTTTCTGCTTCCTAAGATATAAATTAAAACAAACATTTTGATGTGTTTTCTATTTAAAAAACCAATACCGTTGTCGCTAGTATCAGAATTTTGGATTTATCGATTATCAATTATCAACGATAAATTTTTTGCCAATTATTGATTACCGGTTATCGCCGTTTATGTTTTCGTTATCGATTAATCGGTTATTGCGATAAAGTTTTTTCATTATCGTGCCCACCATTGTTAGTTTGTAGGTTTTGATGAAAACAATGGTGTGAAACAAGTGTAGTGAAAACAGCCGGTTAATTGTTTCACCACTAGGAAGCCGACTTGTCAGGATGCCGACCAGGCAG
>JACJUY010006938.1:3469-20487 GCA_014220935.1 Platorchestia sp. MABIK
TCATGAAGTTATGTTGAATTCAACACTCATGAAGTTATGTTGAATTCAGCACTCATGAAGTTATGTTGAATTCAGCACTCATGAAGCTATGTTGAATTCAGCACTCATGAAGCTATGTTGATTTCAACACTCATGAAGCTATGTTGAATTCAGCACTCATGAAGCTATGTTGAATTCAGAACTCATGAAGCTATGTTGAATTCAGCACTCATGAAGTTATGTTGAATGTTTGACTTCTGTTTTCGAAAATTTGTAGCAATTTTTTGCCGAGGATTTGACTTCGTTTGCGGTGTTTTTCTCACGCAACTTGATTTAAATAAAATTGGTTACATTGAGTTTTATTTAAATAAAGCGTTTTGATGCGCGATGAAAAATTGAGCAAACGTAGTTCTACGTCACTCTTAACATGCAACTTAGTTTTGAGCTTTGTGTAAAAATTTTCTAAAACCTTCTTGATTAGGACATAATTTGTGCATGTGTAAAAAATATCTCAAATCTTATCTAATTTTTGCATGTTTTGAACACTCAGAACTACATTTTAGTGCGCTTTAAGGATGTTTAATAATTCTATACTTTCATTTGTTCAGCGACTGCAGAAAAATTTCTAGAAATTTCTTCTTACCGTGAAAAGTTTTACTGTAATGATTTTTTAGGTTTCTTATCAAAACACCCGAGTATTTCATTTGATGAAAATCAGGAAATTGAAAAATTATATTTTTATAGTTTTTTCGCTCTCCAGTCATAAGGTGGGGCGAAATTGATCTTTCCTCAGCTCTGTTTAACACATTAATCACTCTCAGGATTTATAAATGAAGTCTACTAGGATCAGTGAGCATCCAAAAAGCACATAAAACTCACAGTATATTCAGCGCAAATTACTCATAAACTTACATCCATGCAGGTGAAATCATTTCAGGTGCTGTCAGAGCGCGCGTAAAAATCCAACTCGAAAGTTATAACGCTTTTATTCATATGATAAAATCAGAAGCGTGGTGGGTTACTGGTGAACCTTTCCCATGCTAACTGTCAGCGCGTCGTTAAAACCACCGAGATCTCGTAATGAACAACTCAATAAAGCGATTTAGGGCCTCCGCTGCTCGCTTTTTAAAGCCGACGACAAGAAGTTCGGTCGACGAG
The DNA here is from genome assembly GCA_014220935.1 of Platorchestia sp. MABIK. NCBI lineage: Eukaryota > Metazoa > Arthropoda > Malacostraca > Amphipoda > Talitridae > Platorchestia > Platorchestia sp. MABIK. Next base: position 4,607 of record JACJUY010006938.1, read on the forward strand.
TTGCTTCCGTTGTGGCTTCTGCGAAGCAAGGCGGTGAAGGAACGCCATCGCCTGACGTTTGCCTAATTTTGCAACGGGCGTTAGCGCTAACGGTGCTTGGTTGAGTGTTTTGTGTGCCGGGTGTGAACGGTGTGTGCTGTTACCATGTGCTCCTGTGTTATTGTGAGGCACACTTCGGTCGACAGGATGTGTCATTTTAAATGTTCAGCTTTCGTAAGCTAGTCTTATTTTCAGGCCTTCCGGTTGTTCAGGTATGAAGCTTTCATGACCGATGTGGTTTTAACTTAATCGCTCACCATCGCTTTGCCGGCCATTGGTGATCGTTGAATTCTACGAAATGACTTGATTTGTTGTTATTATTTAAAATTTGTTTGTATTTATGTTATCAAAAATTTTCGCTACAGTGTGAGTGTCAGTTGAATTCTTCGCAACGCTTAACTAGTGCAGCACGCGACAGTTTCGCTCGCATTGCATAGCTTCACTGCGCTTCGTAGAGCTATTACATTCTGACAGCGTATGGTGCCGTTGTGAAGTACTTGTTAACATTCTGATGTCAGAACATAGTTGGTTCGTTAATGCGTATTGACTTTCCATTGTGTTTACATTAGATTCAGGGAATTTCGATTCAAAATGCCATTGTGAGACATCTAACTTCTCAAATAAAATACCATGGGACCATAAATAAAAAATAAATAAAATACCATGAGATCATCAATGAAAAATTAGTAAAATACCATGGGAAACATTTCAAATAAAATACCATACCATGGGACCATAAATAAATAATAAATGAAATACCATGGGACCATTAATAAAAATTAAATAAAACCATGGGACATTTTTCAAATAAAATACCATGGGACCATAAAAATTACGTAATAGAATAACTTGAGTTGGATAATAATTTGAGTTGTACGTTGGTGCGAGGGCCATAGAATTTTCTTCGTTATCCTTAAGATTCTTTAATGTACAGGCTGACTCATTAGTAAGACTTTTTTAAAAATTTTACAAATTGTAAAATCGTATATAGTTTGAAGAGATCGGGATAATTTTAATTGATGGATGAAATCCGAAATATACTGAAGTCTTATGTACTCAACCCAGGTAAAATGATAGTATGGTGTGGTATCACAGCTTCAAAAATTATTGTTTTATTTTTTTAGATCTATTTTAAATCCGTTTATTTAGACGCAGCGACTGCTGATGGAAGCCTTATGATTCGCAAAAATTTGTTACCTGAGCTGGGAAATATAACTTTGGGGAAGACCCAGTTCCAACATGATGTGCCTACACCTCACACACCAGGAGAGAGGCAGTAGTGTCGCTGAAACACTTTTTCCCCACCGAATAATTTTACATGTTGTGGTGCTCTCGATCTCCAAATTCAAATGCTTGGGATTTCATCTTGTTGGAGTATTTGAAGGAAAAGGTTTACATCCAGAAATCCAATACCGTCCAGGAATTGGAGCACAAGTTAACGAAAGACTCCTTAGGTCTCGGGTACAGTAACGAACCGGATGATAAATAGAGCACGTGTTTCTTTGAACAATAAGGGTGGTCAGCTAAATGACATTCTTTTACGTACTTGACATATAATTAGTAATACTCCAAGCTCTCCTGCATCGTTTTGAGTCATGAATGTCTTTAGTGCTTCATAGTTTTGTAATTGCTTTTATTCTAAAAGTGTGCATTACTTGTGGGCTACCCTGTATCGATGAGTTAGATATCATTGCCTCTGACTCTACGTATTTTGAGAATTCAACAAATACTTGGAATTTTAATAATCATAATAAAAACTCTTCACCTATTTGCATTACTCATGAGTTATTATACAACTGAGATTTGATTTTACGGTTAAAAATCAGCTCTGCAGGGCACTAATCTAAAGCCATGGTCATACTCGTATGTTTTATGATAGTTAAAGTGAAGGCAGGCCAAGTGGAGCAGTAGGGGGAAGTTTACGGGTTTAAATTCAACAGTGTGTTTGAAAATCCCATCTGGCTCATTGCACACACCAATACACATGCAAGGGGATGAAAATAAAAAGTATGTGATTGAAAAAAAAACAGTCCACAAACATAACATGGTAAAAACTTACTGTGTGTCACAAGGACATGATAAGATGCAAAGATCAGTTCCGGAGATGAAGGATGTCCGAAACTTTGTCTGCAGAGGGAAGCAGCATCTCCCGCAGGAGTGGGCTGTGGGTCACAGGAATTTCAACTTGTAAGCGGCCAAGTTAGGCAGGGTTGATATGCCACCCTGTATCTATGTTACACAACTTGCAAATTAACTAGTGGATATGTACCTGAAATACAATCATCAAAACTACTGGCACTCGGAAGAACTGTATGCTTATGAGCTGTAGAACTCTTTTAATGCTTCATAAATTCCTCATTGAAGACGAGAATGGTTTCTCTAAACGTACTTAATTTCATCATTTTTTTGTTCTAATTCAAGGAAAGATTTCGTGAACAATCAAAACGAAGCGTACTCTATTTTTTTAGATGCTAAATGTGAGTAGCTTCTCGTTTGATTACATGTGGAAAATTCTAACACAATATACCGTAGATAGTATAAAATATGGAGTACATGACTTCCCACCTCAAATGAATTTTTTATGAATTTATATTAATGAATGAATTTGTCTGTAAAACATAAATTTGAAAAGACATCAGCTGAACCAGACCCTAATCAGTTCATCCATTTAGGACTTTTAAGTTGCGAAATAACTAAATCAAATTGGTAGCAATGCATTTCATGTATCACCTTTTTTTAAATGAAAGTTTCTACTGTGCCTTGATCAACGCACCTACTCTCCCAGGTGCACACTGGAGGGGAATGTTCTGTTTCAATTTTTTCTGACGCTGCCTGCAAATTTTTTGTTCCCTAGCGTAAAAAATAGCGTCCGAGTAAGAGCCTTCATTGAATTGGTGACGCGCAGAAGGTTGGTGCGCTGGTTAATGTTCATTAGATTCCGGGCGGCGGACGTGACAACGAGGCCTCTGTGAGCCTTGAAATAACCTCATGGAAGGAGGAAAATACGACAGCAAGCACCGGCCAAAAAATACCGGGTGATCGAAGCCAAAATATGGAAGTCTCAGCGAAAACAATAATTATTCAGATGGAGAAATTTTTGGGAAATATGTTCTAGAGTTGTGAGGATATCTGTTGCAAGGATTAAATTTTTTCATTGATCTGAGTAAGCATTTGAATTTAAAGGAGCATGAATAAGACATAATATTTCAAAGAATGTTGTGCATGATATCCTAATGTTATGCATAATATCTAATATAATGCATGATATCTTAATATTACGCATAATATCTTAATATTATGTTTGAGGGCAAATGTCATAATATTTGCCCTCAGACAATAAAACTACTCGAGTGCGGTGCTTGATTTTTCAACAGCAGCAAACGTGTGTAAATGCGGAGAATCTTCATGACAGCGCTTTTGTTTATTTTTGTTTAAATTTTTACGTTAGTACCTTTGCCCTAAAGTATTCCCCAGTGTGTTCGTCTTAATTAAGAGAATTAGACAGGCTAAAATTACGCTTTCAATAATTTCGTTCAGAAAAATTTATTCACGCTTTGGGAAAAAACATACTACAGACACTGTAATTAAATATGGTGAGTTGCACAAAGTATTTTGGTTTTACAAATCAGAACCCAAAACTCCTTTCAACTTAAGGTAGCTGTGTCTGGGACAGATATTTTCATATGTTTTCGTCGTCACAGCTTTACAGCGCCAGCGTAAGTTGTGTTTGGTTTGCTGTGGTTACCGCAGGCAGCTGTCGTGTGAATCGACAAATCTACCTTTGGTGAAGATACGTTACGGAAGCTTAAGAATTTCGGACTGGTTACGAGAAGTTAAGGTGAGTTATGTTTGCATGGTATTGTTAGGATAGGTTACGTTAAGGTAGCATAAGGGAATGACAGGATCGGTCTCAATAAGTTAATTGGGTATTTAGGTTAAAAATAGCTGTGAATGTTTCCAAGGGTCCTATAGGTATAGAATTTCTTTAATGAACTGTGTACAGTCATTTACGTTCGTATAGAAATACTTTCTGACTGTTACGTGAATGTAAGTGGAAGATATACGGGCAAACTCTGTGTAATTAATTTGTTTTTTAATATAAAGTTTTGTTTATTTTAGTTAATTGAGGAGCTAATTATTGCGAAAACAAGTCCAGCTACACCTTAAAGTCTTCAGGCCACTTCAGTACATTGCTTTTGGTTGTTGTGTATGCCCTCGCGACCGTGCCCTTGAAAATACGTCGCCCGAGCTCGAATAAAGGCAAAAACCCACACACCTTGCACACTTACTGCAGAACTAAGTAATTGTGAGTTAGTAAAACACATGTTATTGGTCATCCATCTTGACATGACAGGAATTACTTTCCTACATTACAACATCAAGCAGGTCTCCTGCTCCTACAAATTTCACTCAAACGTTACGAATGATCCCTACTCCAACGTTACCCATGTCTCCCACACCAACATGACAGGAATGCCACTCCAACATTACGAATATCTCCCCACCGCAGCACGTCTGCACAGCAGCAGCGAGAGCGCAGCGCCGCGACGCGCAGACAGATGGGGCGCGATACGCTGCTTGAGCAACATCACGCCTGCGATAGCGCAGATAACAGACGACTCGGCAATTGCTCACAAGCTCCGACCTGCTCTGAAATATTTCCTTCTCAACCTGCCAGACAGAGTCTCAGAAAATATGAGCACTGGGCTGTTTTGCCAATGGTTTTAATTAGTCAGCAACTGTTTTAGTTAGGGCTTCCCATGTTCCACAATTGAATTGCTTGTAAATAAAGTGAATATTCGGAACGTAAAAGTAATTTTTTGGATTGTTTCGACGATGGTTTAAATTATTCAGCAACTGTTTTAGTTAGGGCTTCCATGTTCCATAATTGAATGGTTTGTAAATAAAATAAATATTCGGAACGTGAAAGTTATCTTACTGCATTTACTCTGAAATACTTCCTTCTCACACTGCCAGACCGAGTCTCCGAAAATATGAGCATTGGACTGTTTCATCAATGGTTCTAGTTAGTCACCAACAATTTTAACGCGTCAAGTGCGGCCGGTTAAACTGAAGTTCAATATTCAACTCAAATTTGAGTTAATTTTAGAGATCAATTTAGAAAATAACGAACATGAAATAGATCGCGCCTTCATTTAGTTTTCATTCAGTCATTATCGAAATTGTGTTGGCGACTGCAGGTCGGACAGCAGCATTATGAATATTCCCTATGTGACCACCGGTGGGGTCACGTCGTACCTAAAGAGCTAATAAAGGTTTCTATGTATGCTCCTCAACTGAATGGCTTGTGAATAAAATGAATAAACCAAACGCAAAAGTTATTTTACTGCCTTTAGTTTCTAGCAGCGTACGAAAATGTGCAGTTTTTCATTTTAATGTTGTCAGAGATTCTAAACACGAGCATAAAATTCTGCTCGTATCAGGCCATTTGTTCTCGCAAGATATTAAGTGTGCTGGAGGAGTTTTGGTCCAAGTTCCGAGAGTGAAATTGTGTAGTCCTAATTTATTTGAAGTGAGTGACGCATTGCGGCATGAAATATCGCTCGTAGCGCTTCTATTGTGTATTCTTGGCACAAAACTCATCATTAAGATTCTTAAATAATTATGTCAATTTAAAATAATTTTTAATTAAAATAATAATGTAGAATTTAATCATAAGAGTCTTTATTATGAAAGTGGATATTGAAATTTGGAACTCCTCTATAAAGATGTGAGTAATTTTTTTTTAATTTTCATCCAGAGTTAACTAATTTGTGAAGGCATGCACCAATAAAAACCAAAAATTTAATTGAAGTTGCTGGTGAGTTTGTATTTTCTCCTCAAATTAATTTCCGTCTTTCCTAAGAATTCGAGCATTAGCTTCCTAGGAAGTCAAAGCTTCTTTAAGAAGCCATTGACTTCTTAGGAATCGGAAACGAGCTTTAAGCTGTGAATAATCTAATCGTCGCATCAAACATTTCAGTATTACAATGAAAAAATATAAATAAATTCCAGCAAAATATATTTCAACATTTCATGACCTGACGCCGATCATTTCGCGCTCAAATGAATTCGCAAAAGTTCTTTTGCGTTATTTCATGGGAAAGTGCATTGTAACGACGGACTTACTCAAATAGAGTCAGGTTAACCCTTCATATCAAAACCAAACTTTAAGATCATTGACGTTACGCGAGAAACTACTAACGGTGCTATTATAGCGTGCGGTCTACCGCCATCCGTCGCCTACCCAGGTGCAGTTTGAGATGTACAAATTAAATTTTTTTCGCTAAATTAAATGTATGGAAATAAGTGATATCCATTAGTAACCTAACCTAACCTCAAGCTATAGTACTAGCTAGAGGTAGATCTCATGCGATAGTGTAGTAGACCTCCCGCTATAGTACTAGCTAGTGGTAGACCTCACGCTATAGCAGCACCCTACCAGCTCTATGCAATACCTTATGCAGCAAACGTCCGCAAATTGGAGAAAGACCGTAAGTGTCTCATTCACAGCCGCTCTCATTCCTGCGAGATGTTTCGCTTAATGAAATTCGGCCCTAACTTTTGAGGAGAGTTCAGCGAGAGTCATAATCTGAGCTCCTCGAGGTCATTTATCACTGTCCTGGTCCCGGCTGCCATTGTTGCAGAACTGTATATAAGGTCTCGAAACCTCTTCCTGGCACACGCTTCAGAGCATCCAATTCCATGTTCAAATGCGCACGGTTTGGCCACTTGTGAGGGTCTGGAAAGAGTAAGGCAACTAGGTCGTGTACTCAGTAAGTGCTGTTGGAGAGCTTTATTCAGAAGTTTGGAGCGTAGGGTTAAGCTTTTGTATGTAGCCGACCTCCCATTAAGCAGTGGCTAAAACGAATAAATATTGCTCGTCATTTCACACGAAAATAATTTTTTTTATCGTAAATTGTACTTAGAATCGAGGTGTGTAAAAATTTGGTGTAAATTTCATTGATATAAAAATGATTTTTTCGATTGATTTTCATGCCCTGATGGAAATTACAGCGAATTTCTGATCTTAACACTTGGTTTTTCATGTTACTTGCCTTTTGTATGATCCGAATTAATCTTATCTTAATAGTGATGAAATTGTCAGTTGAATACCTATAGCATGGGGAAATTGTATAAAAATTAATCAGGTTAGGAGATTTGTGATCTAACATTCAAATTAGTGAAATAACAGTTTATGTAAATTATAATGCAAATTCACTAATGAGACTATAATTTTCATTTCCCCATTCCACGTGCAGTGCTGACTACCCGGTGTGTGATTAAAATGTTTCAAAACATTTATGACACAAACATTGTACTCCAGTGAAGAACACATGATTCACATCCATCGTTGGGAACATTCTTCAGAGAATCTTAGGTCACAAATATACTAATTTTAATACAATCGAAATGCATAGCATATTCACGTTATATGAGGCACGTAGAATTTGGAGAGGTCAGTGGTGTACGTATATGAACGTATTTGTATTTAAAAGATATCAGCGGTGTTACATATATATTCGTATATGTATTTGGAGATGTCATTGGTGTACTTTCTCGCTGTACATAGCGCATGATTCCGTATGATTGTCGCGGCCGTATACGTGTGGCACCTTCTTAACGTAAATTAAAGACGAATCCGTGACAAGAAAGTTGGTGCCACAACCGCGTGTATCGCATGACAGGATCGTCGTGTTTTTGGTATCGCTGACTTGGCTTGCTATCGCAGACACGCCCACGGCCCGGCGGTGACGCCAGCACGATTCCGTCCTCGACGGCAAATTGAATGGGAAAAGAAAGGGAAGACCTTTCCGTGAACTGCCGGGGCCGGGGAACTGAAGATGAATACAAGCCCTTGCATGGCTCACTAAATAGAGGGGATGTATAATATTTAATGACTAGTATACATGGCCCGTCAAAAATAACAGGATTCATTGTTTTCCTTGAATACAGTTTTCAGATGTGGATGACGAACAAATTTATTTACACATGTTGTACCTGCGATTAAAGTGTTTTTGTGCTGGTGCGCTGGTGAAACTCGTTTCACAGATACGGGCAGTAACATCCTTATGAGCGTCACAGAGAGACGGAAAAAGCGGACACCAAATAAGTAAATAAACACACCAAGGGTATTATGGTATCATTGAGGTAAGCTGGATTGAAGCACACTTGTTGCGCGGACAACTTTATAGAAGAGCTCGATTTGTAAATATTTAATTACCGAAATGAAGAATGTATAAATGATATGATAAACTTTACGGAATTTAGATTTCATCGAGTCAATCAGTCAGTCAGATATTGCGTGGCTTAAGAAATTTGTCATATTTAAACGAGCAGGAAGTACTTGCCATTGCAGGCAAGTTTTAGACTGCATGCGTCAAAACACATGCGTGTATTGACGTGACGAGAAAAAATTGGACTTCCATGCCACATCGTTCATTCGATATGGCGTCAGATGTATCATAGCTCATGTGCATCGGGCATAACGTATCCTAATCTAACCCGGAATTTTCTATTCACCTAACAACACCTGACCTACACCCGTAGCTATGATACAGCTTCGAGCTAAAGTTGCATTTTCAGTTTTTTCCTCTGTGATTTAAAAGGCATAACACACGAAGGAGCCACGCAAGTGACATTAAATAAAATCGATTTTGAAACAGATTTTCAATGATTATGGTTTTGTAACATTGATATAAAATTATGTTCTCCAGTCGGTGTTATTGTGCAAAGTCATGGACGGCCTCTAGACCGTTCCTCCGCTCTGTGCTCCGTGTGAGGTGGCCCCGAAATAGCAGATACGGCATCTATTTCTCCCCGAGACACTTATTCCCTCTGCAGTTTTTTAGGAGCATGTTAAAGAGCGTAAACTCAGCCACCGTGAACAGCCGCAGCGACAGCGAATGTGGCGTGCTGAGCGCAACGGTTTTCTCGTTGCAACGCACGTTTCCGTCTCAAGTGATCATTTGCGTAGGGAAGACAGAAATTGAATTTTAATACGTTCTCCGCGTAATGGGCCATATGACTACCATTAGATAAATTGCTCATTTACGGACCGGTATACATGAATGACATTTTCTCTGTTTCGTGATTTATTCAAAAAGTAACTATTTTCATACGAGGTGAAACGTTATTGTGTATTTACATTTTGACATAAATGGATCCTGACAGTAAAATCAATTTCTCAATTCGGCTACTTACAACCTGACCAAACCAACCGTTAACAACCGCAGAAACGCGGTGAACGCGTTAATTTCACATCCATATAATTTTTGTGTTTTGAACTGAGCGATTAATTTGTAAAAACTCACTTGTGATTGGCTTTGTTTATAGAAGCAACCTATTGTAGAAAATGTACATTGGATTAAATTCATTACATTTAATACATTAAAATTAGATTAATGTTTTAAATACATTAAATTAAGTACATTAACTACATTAAAATTCACATATTATGCGCACGAAAATAAAACCCACTGATTTTTCTCACCTATTGTAAAAATTATTTTATCGTGTTCATTCAGTAGAATTTTAAATGGATAAAAGCTAAAAAAATTATTACCACAAGCTGTAGAACGATTTTGTAAGTATGTAATCCAATTAATATATAAAATCAGTGGATATTATTTTAGGGCATATTTTGGATTTCCATTCGCTCGTACCTTCTGCCTCATTCTTGTATGTGTACGTATGTTTGTGTACTCATTTTGTGCTCATTCATATATGTGTATGTTTGTGTACTCATTTTGTGCTCATTCCTATATGTGTATGTTTGTGTACTCATTTTGTGCTCATTCATATATGTGTATGTTTGTGTACTCATTTTGTGCTCATTCATAAATGTGTATGTTTGAGTACTCATTTCGTGCTCATTCATAAATGTGTATGTTTGTGTACTCATTTCGTGCTCATTCATAAATGTGTATGTTTGTGTACTCATTTCGTGCTCATTCATAAATGTGTATGTTTGTATACTCATTTTGTGCTCATTCATAAATGTGTATGTTTGTGTACTCATTTCGTGCTCATTCATAAATGTGTATGTTTGTGTACTCATTTCAACAGAACTACACAACGTCTTCGGCGCCAACACGTTGGTGATAGAGCTGCTTGTACCAGCACCACGGCAGTTAAAAAACATATTTTATTGTCCCCTGGTTATTCTGACTTTAAAGGTGATTGATTTGAAATTTTAACTTCTGTTACTTCTCTTAGAATGTAACATAATATCTTTACCATAATTTATGACATCGTTTCTCTTACTTAATACAAGAGCATTTATCATCATGCAGTATCTCGTGATACTTGAAAACTCAATGGAGATATTCATGATTTTTCGAGGTAAAATTCTCAAGATCATCAGATTTTTAGACTGATAAACTATTGTTTACCCATTCTCAGTCATTTTAGGAGTAAATGAATTATTTTTTAAGCAATTTTGTAAGTTTCTTACATTTATGCAATAGAATTGAAGAATCATGGACGCATCATGCATCACAAGAAATTCTACGAGCGTGTACACAAATCATGAAAATTTTAATAACTGGTATATTACATAGTTCACTCTTAAATGATAAAACTAATTAGGTCTCTAATTGAGCGGCAGTTTTCCAGGTTCGTCGTTCGTAGAATTAAACTGTCACAATTGCAAGCTAAAATGTTTCAATCGACTCATGAACGAGTTTCAAGCAATCCAGATAATTGTCTAAATTCGAAGAGTTCACAAAGAACTCGGAGAGAATCTTGACAATTTTGGACAACTCAATACGCCCAAAAGCAAGATTAAATGCGCTTTTTTTTGGAAAACATCGTTTTTACCTTGGTTCAAAAACCTGCTTTGATTCGGCGGTTGACCGTCCCACGGAGACAATTTCCATCCAAATCAAGGACAAGGAAGCAAGTTCTCCTGTTCTCCTTTAATTCGACGGTTCACAATCACTAGAAAAAAATTTCCATTCAAATCAAGGACGAAGAAGCAAGTTGAGTTTGGGCAAAATCTGCCTCGAGATCAGGGATCCATCCATCGCCGTCGCATGTCTCGCGATCATATCGCCCGCGCTGCAGACTTGTCATTTGCTGCCGAGAATATGCGATGGCTCATAAATTATCGCCCATTTTCTAGCGTTAATTAAGTGAACCTCAAAACTGGCCTGGAGTCTGCGGCCTTGGCTGTGACAACTCGCGATGTTTTAAATGCCTCATTTGAGGAGAGCGATGGGCAGGCCTCCCTCCGAGTGGGTACACCCAAGGGGAGTCCGTTGATGGGGGTATTTGGGGGTGTACAGCCATCGCTTTGTGTTCATCAGTTTAGCACTTTGACCGTAGGTGGATAAACTAAAGTTCAATATTCAACTCAAATTTGACGTGAATTTGACTAGTTTTTTCTACTTCTTTTCAGGATGATAACGACCCAGGCCTGGAAGTCGAAACGTTCCAAATTTTTATTCGTTGACTTTCCTAAATAAAAGATGATCGCATTTCAGACGTGCATCTTGGCGCTTCTATTTATAATTCGAATATGCACAAAACAAACCACTTATATATCAATGTCAATTGTAGCAAGTAATTTTGAAAAAAACGATCATTAACTGGATCATGCCTTCATTAACTTTAATTATGTATTGACGAAAATTGAGTTTGTGATTACTGGTCGGTCAGCAGCATTTTGTATGAAAGTCCCCTCCGTGGCCACCGGTGGCGCACGATGCGGTCAAAGTGTTAAATAATTGACTCACTTGCGGTGAAGGTCATACAATGAGATCGAGCTAACGTTCGAAGTAAGGGCTCACTTGAGCCTCCATGCTGAGAGCAAGCGAACGACACAAGCAAAATGATCCTTTGCTACACTATGAGAGCAAGTGCGACGCGAGCTAGTCCATAACGCAGTGGTTCTTAACCTTGTTGGAGGTACTGAACCCCACAAGTTCTATACATGCATTCATCGAACCCTTCGTAATTGGAAAAGTGAAATGTGCTTTTTGTCTTTCGAATTCAAAACAAATGTGTATAACTATAAACTGTATTAGTGCACAGACTGTGCCATACCGAGCCCAGGGGTTCGATCGAACCACCCAGATTGAGAACCACTTCCCTAAAGACATGGTGCGCTAAGAGTAAAAAGCGTAAGCACAATTTGAGGAACTTGCAAAAACCAACCCGATGCAAACTTCCACGTCAAATCGAACTCGCAGTAATGCACGCTGGGAAAAGACTTTATCGAGGGCCGGTGACGTCTCTTGATTTACAAGCTGTGCGTTATCTGGTTTTTATACGCGGGCGGGGTTGCGTTGTGGCGATGCTCTGCATCGCACAGGGTAAATATTTCCCTGTAGTAGCAATTAATTCTGTCCCAAGCGGGCACTTGTGATGCTGGAGTGCAGGTAACCGCCACAGGTAAATGTAGGATAGGGGATTCATTGGGCATTGCCTGTCAATTTATTTGATATATTTATCAGTTTATTTTATATATAAATTCATTTAGGCTATTTATAAATTTTTATAATATATTTATCAATTTATTTAATGTTCCTTTCATGGATTTAGCATTAAAACAAAGTTCTTAAGTGATGGATAATCCATCCTAATTCATTCACCATTCAGTAAATTGATCTATGAGAAACTTAAAAACGATGAAAATTCTAAGGGAATTAATCATTTTCAATAGGAAAACGTTTTGGAGTCCAGCTCCATCATCAGTTCATAAAAGTTCAAATTCAATTAATTTCACTTTTTCACGAATTTCACAAAAAAGTACTTAAAATTCTCAATTGGTGATGGTTTAATCCCGCTAGAGACGCAACGACTGTGCTAGAAATAGAACTAATTTAAAAATGTAAATGTCTGTTTTATTAATTTCTTACTGATAATTTTTAACTCATAGATTTCTAACAGTTCTTCCACATCATAAAAAGGATTCTCCTCGGCTCAGTTAGGATACTCCAATTCGAGTTATTTTCCAATTCATATTTTTCTTTATCCATCACGAAACGAAGGCGTCCGCTCAACCAAAGCTGATACCTGAAAATGTTTCTTTTTCAATACCACAGAGAAGCAGAGCTGCAAATAGCTCGTGGAACGCGCGCCATCGTCGTTATCAAACAGTTCAATTGATCATTTCTTAGAATTCATGAATACCCTTGAGTGAATGTACTGCTAAATCAGCGCATCTTGTTCTTAACTCTCCTTCAGAGATCATATAAAAATAATGGACATTATGAGCGTGTGGGAGTATCAGGGAGAGGCATCAGTTGCGTTTTAATTAGGCTCGTGGTTTTAATTCGACCGTCTGCGTGTGTCCGCGCAATTGGCAAACATCAGCTCGGATTTTTCAGGATTTTTGACGAGCGGAGGCCTTCGTGCCTAATTTTGCTGGGCATGCATCATGCGAGAACACTCGAGATCATATCGACGCGGTTCTCTCCTTACGAAGTCATCCATCGCCCGCAATCCATGCTTGGGCAGAGGCGAGGGTGGAGTGAGGCTTCCCTGGTGGTCTCTCTAGTTAAGAAACTTAATTGCATAAGACGTGCGTTGCCTTATCAGGAGCCCTGAAAAAATTACCAACTAACTTCCTCCGTCAGGCTTCAACGCACGCCTACGTACAGCAACGGAGCTCGTTTGCCTCCAATAAGCGCTAAGGAGATTGTTTTTGTACTAATTTCCCGGCGGTAAACATGCATCAGCGAAGCGCTCTGTGTACGAGCTTCAAGTCGCATTGTAAAGGTTTGCATGGGTGATGATTTTTATGCAATGATAAGCCAATTTGCCATTCATTTTAATTGGAATTCTACGGTAACAGTTTGTCTTGCTGCTAAAGTTTTGCGAAGTGCTCGTACAATTTAATGATGTCTTCTTATATTGATGTTAGATTGGAAAATTATGTGAAACAGGTAGCCATTGTTTGCGAGAGGAATCACTCCTGTGAAAATGAGAGGCTTTCAATTTCTTTAGTTTCCAAGTTTCCAAGTCTGGATTGTAATAAAGCAAGAACTATCTAAAATGGAATGCAGTAACTTCATGATTTGTCATATTTTATTTATTTTAGAACGACATTTAATGAATTTAAAATAATTCATTTTGCTTTTTACTCTACTGTATAGGTTTGGTACTCATGCACACTGTCCTCATGTAGAAAACAAGCGTTCACCCTCGAGATACCGCTCAATCTCAATGGGAAAAAAACACTGTTTTCTTTTCGTGGGCCCCATCAAAGGCGTCTTATTTAATCTTTTTATGGAATGAGATCTCGGGGTCTCGAGTTACGGCGCGAGACTCGGCGTCTGAAACTGGACTTGAGTTAACTGTATCCGAGCTATAGTGCAGCACCGGTCGCTGCTGCGCCTCTAACGTGAGTGCATCCAAATTTGACTTGAGTTAACGTGCTACGGTGCAGCACCGGTCGCTGCTGCGCCTCTAATGTGAGTGCATCAAAAGTTTGCAAATTACGAAGCAATGAGAATTACATTTGGTGTGAGGGTTTCTGATGTCTGATAGTTACTTCCTTATGGTAGATATGGTGAATAATTAGGGCAGTGATTCATCTGGTCATGCATTGCTCTCATTTTTGTACTTTGATAAGATTCAAGAAAACGAATACGATTAACTTACACGCACAAAAAACGTGTTAACTATGATGTAAAAATGGTAACTGTTAGGGGTTTACAAAAAGCGTCATTAAACCTGCCATAGAACGCAACATTTGATTTAAACCAAATTCGAGACTCACATATCACAGTAATATGAAATGCGTTTTTTGGGGGGAAACAGCGATCTTATCTCAAAACAAACAATCGACCGAGTGTAAATAAGCAGCTCAGTTTTCGATTTTTTGACTATACTCAAACTTGACTCTTCAAAAATATTTAACCAGGGCTGATAGATGCCTAGCAAATTTTCTGACCAACGCTCATTAAAAAACGAGTTAGGCCAATTTGGCCAAAAAAAGGCCCATTTGGCAGCTCAGGACACAACAAACCGCCATCAAGCTCCAGCTGTGATGACGTCACCAGCTCCACTCCCGCATTCTTGTCACGCACTCGTAGAAATGTAAACTCTTTTGTGTGTGTGCACCGCCCGCCAGATATCCTGCCTATTTTGGAATATTTAGGTCAACCCCATGAACATATAAATGAATGATTATTCATAGCACCATTGCAGCATTTTTAAAGCAGATTTACCTGAAGTTCACATACAGGGACCGATAACAGTACAGGGACCGATAACAATACAGGGACCAATAACAATACAGGGACCGATAATAATACAGGGACCGATAACAATACAGGGACCGATAACAATACAGGGACCAATAACAATACAGGGACCATTAACAATACAGGGACCGATAACAATACAGGGACCGATAACAATACAGGGACCGATAACAATAGAGGGACCAATAACAATATAGGGACCAATAACAATACAGGAACCAATAACAATACAGGGGCCGATAACAATACAGGGACCAATAACAATACAGGGGCCGATAACAATGCAGGGACCAATAACAATACAGGGACCGATAACAATACAGGGACCAATAACAATACAGGGACCGATAACAATACAGGGACCAATAACAATGCAGGAAGCGAGAACTATTTCGACGAAATTAACTGAACAATAAAGATGAACAGGACGTGTATAACTCGGGCTGAAAGCCGTTTCACTTCGGACAGCCAGCAGCAAGAAAAGAGAATACCGCGTAAAAAGAAGCGATAAGCAGACATGTTTTCGTATATTCAATGCTAAGACAACTTTTACCATCTTCACTGACCGCGTAGTAACTGGAAATATTCAGTGGAAATCTGGGTCTCACTAGCACCTGCGATAAGCAA